>JACCGJ010004364.1:0-106638 GCA_013407085.1 Atriophallophorus winterbourni
AAAGAGAGTATATTGTTGCAGTTTGCACAGCAGCAGCTTACACAAATGAAGAGTTCTATACAGCCACTAATCAATCATAAAGCATTTAAATTGAACAAACGAATATGCTAAACTTTACCACCACCAAACGTGCTCCTGAAAAGTTTGAATTGTTGCAACACGGCACCCAGGGGAGTGTTAAAAATGCTTTAAAGCTGAAATCGTTCACATCGATTGCTCCATTAACCAATGTTGCCTCGAAAGGAATTTCGTTGATTCGCTTGATGAGTCGCGCCCCAAGCGCTACACCAAGATAAGCCGCGGTTGCTCAAGGTAGTAGTTCAAAATGAGGAGTTAGAAGATATACTTCTATCGAAATACTTGTTACAGGACGACAAGGAAAATACATATCATGCATTTGTTGATGTAACCTGGTTAGAGGGGGTAAAACCGCCACCGGAATGGAATCAAAGCAAGACAAATGATCGTAATAAACGCACCCTTATTCTCATAAATGCTTCAGAAGCTGCCACCGGTTCAGATACAGAGTGTAAACCCAACCACGATATACAACAGTGGAGATTCATTAGTAATGCTATCCAAACCAGCAATGCAGCGGTTAGCTATACTATTGGAATCACGAAGTCATCGAATTACGAAGGTAATGTTCCACGACCCCTTAAACTGACAATATTAACCACCACTATGGTGGACACCGTGATTAAAAATTGGAACCAGTATCGATACAAACTTCCACTCACGATCAAAATTATCAGTACACATTTAAAAACCGACGCTGTCGTGGAATTTGCAGAACCTCTTGGTACTGAGCACAGGAATGCCGAGAATCGTGATTCAAAAAACGGATGTCGACCGACTTTATCGGAGTCCGCGATACAATATACCCATTAACACAAGCACCACCATATTTGAATAGCACTCAACCTATCTGATCACATACTCATTACCCAACACCTTTATCCAGATCAAACATTAAATCTTTATACACAAGCTCACAATGCTTGACAAATAAATTACCCGAGCTAATTGAGCTTCGTGAAAAATATTCACCATTCCTGAAAGATGTATCGGAAACCTGGTTCAGTCAGCCAGGGTAAAGCTAGGCGTTTCCGCTTTATTTACTACGAACGAAATTACCTCCACCGATTTCGAAGCCGCCAACGAACTCGCTCAATTTTACTCTAGAGTGTTCTACCCAAACGAGCGCTCATGGTACGATATCATACCAGAATCTTGATCATCGGAGACTTTAATCTGCCTTACATGCTGAAGACTAACACAATTTCCCGGACCTCCAGTGATGCCATTTTCCAGTAGCTCGTTGAATAAAATCCCTTTTATAAGCATGTGGAAAGCAATACAAGATACAGAGGGACAGATATAACTTCAATGCTCGATCTGATCTTGACAACTGAAGAAGACTCCGTCGAAAACATTACATACGATTGTCGGCTAGGTTTGAGCGACCATTTGGTCTTGAATTTCGACTACCTATATCGAGCAGAACGAACAAGCGATGAAACAAAATCATCAGAAAGGTATGCCAATCTAAATTATCAAACGCCCTAAGTTTGATTAACGATTGGCAAATTGAAGGCATTGAAGTAAAAGAGCAGTGGTCTAGCATTTTGACCAAGCTTAATAGGGAAATCAACTCTAACTCAGCATTCGTACCAAAACAGTGTGGAAATGCATTCGGATTTAAAATCCGCAGTCACACTCGGAAATGGATTAAAATACGAAATATGGCTTGGAGAAACCATCACCGGTTAACCACCGATGCCACATGGGAGACCTTTCGAACTCTTAGAAACCATGTTACTAAACTTATTACTGAAGACAAAATACAGTATCAAGCTGATGTAATGTCATAAATGGAGCGAAATCTAAGCACGTTTACCAGATTATGAACAAGCAGTGTTCACTGAAACCAGGAGTTGTGGCCTTACGGGCGCACTCTGGAATGACCACAAATTCAGCTGACACCGCGGATGTTCTCGCAAATTATTATGCTACAGTATTTTATTCGAAGGAAAGCGTGGATATACAACTGGATCCAGAAATAACGCATCCTGTACCATTGGACACAAACACCATTACTGAAGAAGAGGTGTTGGGAACTCTACTATTGTTGAATCCCCGAAACTCCCCTGGTTATGATACAATTACCATCAACATATTCAAACATTGTTCACAATTTCTATGATAACCTGTGACTCAGTTATTCTTCGAATCGCCGTCCCAAATTGTCATGCTGACGGAATAGAAATCCGGTAGAATCTCCCCGAGTTTCAAAGGCCAGTAATTTACAGACCTGTTACCTTTTTGTCCGCTGTATCCAAGGTGCTCGAAAGGATCGTGGCGAACTAACTGGGTAAATACCTCGAAAAAATAAGCTATTTCCGGAAGCGCAATACGGTTTTAGAAAGGTTTACTCCTGCCTTACTAACCTTCTGATTACCCTTGACGATTGGACTCGAGCAGTAGATGACGGAGATACCATCCATGTATGTTACCTTGATAAGTCGAAAGCATTTGACCGTGTAAACCACAGTATTCTCTTGCAGAAGCTGGAACGTTGTGGTATCACTGGCAGTCTGTTAGCATGGTTAGAAAATTACCTGAATGATCGGCTTGTTCAAGTATCTGTGGACGGTGCTTTATCGAATTCGGTAGCCGTGACAAGTGGAGTGCCTCAGGGATCCGTCCTCGGACCAATTCTCTTCGCGCTTTATGCTAATGACATACCAGCTCTCATCAAATGCAAGATCGTACTGTGTGTGGTCAAGGATGAATTAGCCGGAATTCCGCCAACTGCTCCGGAGGGATCTGCACACGCTCCACACCACCATACGTCGACACTCCTGAATTATCAGATTCGATTAAACAATCCTCTTTCAACGTTCAGGGAAATAACCTCAGAAGGAAACATATCGAAATAGCAACCTTCGGCCGATCTTCCGCCTGTTCACCAAAACTTTACCCCGGTTACTTAATACATATGGAATATTTTATCTAAGCATGGGCACCATGACTGAGGAAGGATATTGAACTACTTCATAAGATTTATCTTTGGGCGACCAAGTTTGTCTCCAGTTACAAAAATTTCATTTCCAAGTACGAATTGCAGAAAAACTACATTATCTTACCCAACGACCGATAAGAGGTGGCATTATGTTGGCATGTAAAATTATGCACGCCGGAAATCTTCCCCTCAAACATTTATTAAAACCCGAAGACCTTACTAGAATAGGCAAATATTCGAAGGCTTTAGGCATTCCACATTCTCGATTGGATATTCGTCTTACTTCTTTCTCGGTTCGAATTTGTTATACCTTGCCCAACGAAATCATAAGCTCGAAATCAGTTGAGGTTTTCGCTTCAAAGCTCGATAAATACATGACGAACCGTGCGGTATATGACTGTGCTTACAATTTATTAGAATATTTTACACCTTTACTCTATTGACCTCGTCATTCTGTGGTTTAAGTTAAGCTTATTGCTTTTTTGAAAGTGCAGCTTTACGGCAAAAGTCACGGCAAAAAATTACAGGATATCAACGTGATAAATATTTTCTTAATTGTTTGACGAGTACATCCAGAGATATTTTGAAGCGAAGAGGATGAACGAACGCTGATAGAATGATATTCAAGATGTTAATACATTATCTCGAACGAGTTGTAGGAAAAGATTGAGATTAAGCTAGTTCAGTATCGAGTGGGTGGGAATTATCGGCGAGAATATTATCGTGACAAAATGTGTTGTTTGATTATAAGTTCCCAGATGCGTTCACAGGAAAGTGAAATTGCGCGAAAAATAATTTCGATACAACGTCTTATTAGCACCAAACCATTTGAATGGAAGGCAGGAAAAATTACAGGAGCGCAGTATAACGTAAAGGGTGAGGTACTTCAAAGCACTTGTGATTTCCCTTTCTGTGAACAACACGGGCTAATTAATCGTTCGCGTACACCTACATAAACTACTACCATACAATATACGGTGCTACGCGAATGCAAACTGGATAAGCTGTAAGTAACAAATTAACACTCAACAGAAGCAGTGATCCAAGGATTTAAATGTCTTACACGTATTTACTTTCAATCCGTTAAAAAGACCATATTTGCAAATATCAACCCTATCTAACAGAGGTTTCGAAGTCAAAGTTCGCTTAACAATAGCATACAGATCGTTTCCAAGGTAGAGCACATTGGAATAATACATGACCATGGAATCGGATACCGTGATCACACATCCACCATAGATTAATATCACCCACTAAAATTCGCGAAACTGTTCAGGTCTCTCCGAGTAATGCTTATCTGTCTACCAAATTTGTACTTTGACAGAAATTCATTCACAGAATAATTTATATGTACCTCCCTACTCTGAGAAATGTGTTTAAATCGAATGCTTCGACGGCCATGCCATAACCACTAGCCTCACTTCTCGTTAGACCATGTTGGCAAACCGATTTACAATGCAATGGCAAAATCGCTGTTCGTCGGGCGCGCACATGGATGGCCTTCACTAATTATTGCGATTCAGACGCTTTGTCTGACTCAGGAGGCACCACCTAAAGCGACCCTGACGTGTGCGTCTGGTTGGCGATCGTGTGACCTTGACAGCTAGTTTTGATTGGTTGAACAGTGTGGCCAGGTGACTTTGTTGTAATCTTCGCACCGACTAGGAGGCGATCTACGGGGCAAATATTCCATGCAGATATGCGAATATACTAGGCTACCGCTTTGTAAACGGTAGAAAAGCGTACGCATTGCTAGGCGCATCTCGTGAAATTAATCCATGATTGGGAACAAAAACGGCATGCGCATAGCACGGTCCTACAAAATCAAAATTTGTATTAGCGAGGAAAAGGATCATTAACAAGCAATCACTAAGAGCAGTACCACTATTGACACGATGTTCACCAACAAATCGCAGAGTGAGTTTAGCATGTTGCTGCACTAGTTGCCGTTAACATTCAGATATACCACGAGAAACTTTCATTTGGTGTGAGTTTTAGTAGCAAAGAAGTACTTTCACGGAAATAGCGAGTAAACCAACTTTTGTGGTGCTCCTATGGTTATTGGTACGTAAAATCCAGTAGAAACTGTACACATGCGTGCATCAATTTCGCTATGTGCGAGCCAGTTTGCTAAGGCGATTACCAAATTAGGTGCAACAGAGAACATTTAGTAGTAATCTAATTCTTACAACTCTCATTTGCTGTCTTGCGGCCGGCAAACTCATAGAAATATACCTCGCGCACACCTATAGCTTGGCCAGTTCTCTGACACCGGGGTTGCTTACACATACAGTCGTGCTGTAGTTGTACTGAGTCACTACTACTGGACTCATCTACTCAATAATTAAGATTATGTAAGAGAAAACATGCAAGCATTTTGATTGAAAATACGTTAGGATGGCACCAGATATTGCGCATTATGTGGAACTCGAAGCAGGAGAAATAAACTGCAATTTGCAGCGAGAGCGGCATTAAGTGTTAGCCAGATATACATGCTAAGGGATATCTACGACAGAAAATGATGAGATTTATTCATAGATTATATGCAGGTAAAAAGCTATGCTTTACAAGACACAAAAAAGTACATCGGGTCGGATGGCAAAAAATATCAAAATATTGTTAGATTATTGTCAAACGTGAAAAACATACTTGTCCATGTGGATATCTAGTGATTTCTTGAAAACTTCAAAGTTCCGGATTGTACCACAGGAGTCGGTAAACTGTTCCACAATTGCACATTGCGAACGGAAAATGCATATTTGCGGCAGTTCAACCTGCTATGCTGTTGGTAAAGTTTCGATTGGTGACCTCGCAGATGTGTGATATGGGAAAGATGAAACAAACGACCACAAGGATGATTTGTTTGGTTAAACACTGTCAAAATGAATATTAGTGCTCCTTGTTTCCGTCTGTATTGAACCGAATGCAAACTCAATAATTTAAGTCTCATTTCGTATGGATAATTAGATAGTCCAAGGACAACTTTTGTCGCTCTGCGCTGTGGAGTTTCTAATAGCAGAATATCTTTTTTCAATCAAGGATCCCATGTCGGTATAGCATATTCAACATGAGGACGGATGACCAACATCAAGCTAGCTCCACGCGCACATCCACCGCATTCGGAACTGGTTTATTCAATGCATATAAGAGCTGGATGTGGTAGGAATACCTCAAGGTATCATACACTATTCATGCTTATTCGTTGAGATAAGCTGAATGAGAATAATTTACACGATTAAAGCTCATTATGTTTTACGCACATTTACCGGAAGAACAATAAAAATTTATTTTACTTGACCGGACATGATGTGGATAGATCAACTCTTCGCCTCTAAGACCTTTAGTGGTGAATGTTTTCTTGGCCAAGTTAGAACAGGGACCACTGAGGTCGCTTATTGAGTAACTCGATATGTACGTACGATATGTGAATGATACGTTCCTTATTTTCAATGAAGAATTAAACATCGAAACCTTACCCAGATTTAAATGATGCTCCAGACAGGAACTGGAAACCAAAGGAAGACTAGCCTTTCACGGCAATCTACTAACAAGAACATCAAACGAAACATTAAATGGACGTGTTTACCGGAAGCCAACTGAATGTGGACAGTATATACATTTTATGAGTTCCGTTCTAATAAAGTTAAAACGAGAGCAACTCGAATTTGCTTTGAGCAACTCGAATTTGCTTTGAAGAGAATTTGGCTGAAGTACTTGCTTGATAGGCAGTTTTCCAAGCAGAAATGGTTATCCATCGTGCTTCATTAAATGGCATATGCGCTCAATGCCAAAATAAATATCCGTACCAACCGTACGAAGAGCTGAAGACGATTGCAATCAAACTCTATATACCAAAATTATGCGTCCAAAACGAATAATTCGTAGTCTTTCATTGCTTGACCAACATCAATATCGACCGAATAATTTTAAGAACAACACGTGACATTTATTTTTGTTTCATTATTGATGTTAATCAGATTCATTTCTATTTTCTTACGCTTGTATTGTGAAGCTTGATGAGTAATCCCGAAAAGGAATTCCTTCGCTTTATTCAAGTGTTTTGTGACAAATAATGGGAAAACGTTGAGCAAGCTAATGAGGCCAAAGAACACAAAACCGCTAGTGAACTTTAAGTAAAACAGAATGTTCAATCGCATTCCCGAACATCGGAGTGGCGCAAAGCTTCACAGTAATAACAGTTAGACGGAATCTGGAATAGCCAGTGATTGCATGCCTGGCAAAACGTGTCACACAAAACGGTCAATTTCGTTGATATTAAACTGAGGGTAGGATAATTTGATTCGAAGAAGAAGAAGAAGAAAGAAGAGACTTTATTCGTTTAAAACGCTTTTTCAGTTAATCAAAATAGTTTAAACACAGAATTTTCAACCTAATAATGGGGCGTCAAATTTTGAATGGAAAATTTGAGATTGCCAGTCAGCATTCAAAATCAAAACATTTCGGTTCCGTCTGCAGGCATGTATGAGTTTTCTTTCGCATTTTTCTGACCGGCGCAGCAAATTCCCCATCCTTCAAAATAAAAATATTGCGCAGCATTTAAAGCGTGCGGGGCATCAAACGTCCTTCGTTTGTTAAAACATTTTAAAAACAAAAGGTTCCGTGTTGACTGAAAAATAAAAACGCATGAAAACCATAATTTCGATTTCGAGCACGGCCCGATTCAAGGCCCCGCTCAAAATAATACAACTTACCCCGGTAGAATAAACCTGAACAAACAAACATTAAACCACGCGATGTGTACTAAGATTTGCAATTATCATTGGCCATGCAACACGGACGGATGAGGTTTTCTCGCAAATATATAACCAAACGCGATTGATATGACTTACTCCCGACCCAAGAAAGTGAGGTGTTCAACCTCGTATCATGTGTGGGTTACAATCGACGGCTGTGAGACAAATTCCACATATAAGGCCATTCAGACAAGAGGCCAATTAAGTAACAAAGTGAAAAGCGATGAACTTACTTTAAATTGGTGTAGGCGGATTCCTCAGCTAACTGCGAATGGATGCATGTGAGCCGAAATACTGCGAATTCGCTCGGGCCTAAATACGAATTAAAGGTTCCGTGAAATCCGTCTGGTTCCAAGGTTGTCACAGCCGCGAGTGGTGGTAGGAATGAGCCCCTACAATCTATAAAATGCTCCCACGTGGCGTGCGTCTCGAATGGCCTCCGACGATCAAGTTCAACTGCGCGAGTGGCTACCACAAGAACCGTATAACTGCTCTCACTGAAAGGAGAAGACGGGTGACTGGCGCATTAAACCCAGTGTGCTCTGGGTATATGGAGCTCGTCAGCCACTGGCATTACATCTAGGTGAGGGAAAATTTTACCTTCAAACCCCCACTGCCTTGTGGGTTACCCAATTACGGGAAAGGAATCAAGGAAACCCGAGGAAAATCCGGATAGGCGGATAACCGGCGCACAACGCTTTTTATCTGTCAACTCCCTGCTGCCTTGTAGGTTACACTTGGTTGTGAAAAAACTAGAGGTGTACTCGAACAAACTCCAGGTGGTGCTGGGGACATCACTTGTATACTATTCCCAAGAAACTTCTTGAAAATGTCTTAATATATCTCTTAGCTATCTGCTACGACCTTCCCGAGACACGACGCGCCATTGGCTATGGTGAAAAGTAAGCAAGCAGGGGCTATAAATATTTGCAAAGATATATATCTGGGATGATGGAACGTAAGGACACTGATGGATGTCGGTAGTCAAGTCGTCACGAGGTGCTCTTTATTAGACTATGTGTAGCCGTTGCTTGTCTCTCCGACGTTCGCCTACCTGGGCACGGATCCAAACTGATTACTTCGTACTTCTTTATAGTGAGTCTGAAGATGGATCTGATCAGCGCGTAGTAGCGATAGCTCTCAATGATCATTCGAAGCAAGCACTCACGTTAAGGACGCATGTCCCCGAGAATTGCACTGGTCCGGCTGAGGGGGCATCCTTTCAAAATTGCTATCGTTTCGGTGTACGCCCCAACGTTATGTGCCGACCAAAATGCAAAAGACGACTTCTATAATTAGCTTCAGTCCGTCGTTGACAGAGTAACTGTAAATGACATATTGGTTGTGGCCGGTGATTGGAGTGCACGTACCGGAGCAGCAGATGCTGCAACGAACCGGATCTTGGGAAGATTTGGTCTAAGGCAGCGCTGCGAGAACAGTGATCGATTAATAGAGTTTGCGGCCTACAATCACTTATATGTCTGGAACGCTAAATTCCAGCACTCTAGGAAACACTTGGTAAAATGTTGCTAGGAAGATGGCACGGCAGCAAATCAGATCGATTCCATCTTAATTCGCACTGGCAGGATGTCTTCAGGGCTGGACTCGCAGGACCTATTGTAGAGTCAAAACAGGGAATGCAGCAGGCACGTATCACACTCTCGTTCGCGCAAAGATCCGATTTCAACTGCTAAACCGCCAATGGAAACTTGCTAACCGCAGGAAACCCGGATCAACACAAGAAGCTTATAGCTGATATCGCTGAGCAGTTGGATGAGCGTGATACCCGGGTTAAACAACAGTGGTCCAAATTGAAGGCCGTTACTCAGACTGCGGCATCAAATATCCTAGGCACCGTTTCTTGCCATCGGCAAGACTGGATCTCTCAGATCATCATCAAGCTCTCTGCCCAAGAAAGAGGTGACAGAATGAATGGTGCTTCTGATTACCGCCTCTTTAAGAGAGCTGCTACATGATCCGCCCATAAGGATCGTTAGCTATACTGGGCGGAAACTGCATCTGAAATGGAAGCTGAAGCGGGCAGATGAGACTTTTGAGAACTGTTTCGTCTGATTCTCACCGCATCTGGAAGCTGTAGTTTTAGCATGAACATTCGAGATTCGTCGAGACAGCTGATATTTGACCATAATGGCAAGATACATAGGTGAGTTGAACATTTCAGTCAACTATCAGTACAGCAATCACTGCCCCGGTACAGAGCTGTGGCTACCCGATCAACTGCGATGCCCCATCAAAGTATGAGATTCCAAGTGTTTTGCAACGAATGAAGAACGGTAAATCGCTAGGTGAGGGCAGAATCTCCGTTGAGCTAATTAAATCATGTGCTGACGCATTATTATGTCCATTGTACAAACTGTTTTGTTCTCTCTGGGAGACGGAAATTTTCCCATCAAATGACAAGTATCCTACCCCTGCCCAAACGTGGAGATAATTCTGTGTGCTCTCACTACTCTCATCGATACCGAAGCTAAACTGTTTGCAACGCTACTGCTTAACCGGTACTCCACGGAACGAAATCTACGCACTAGAGGCAACCAAGAAGAAATCTGGTTCACACCTACAGCGAAGAATCTCGCGAATTTAATTGGCACACAGGAGTCGAGCAAGGTTGTCCGGCATCCCCAGTTCTGTTCAACGATGTCGAAGACTGCATTATGAACCAGGAATTAACGGACTGTCAAGAGGTTCAAGTTTTAACGGGTATCCGATCTCGACTACGCCGATGATGTGGTTGTGTTTGACGAAAATGCCGAAATGCTGCAAAGGATTTTAGATCGCTTTAGTAGCACTGCTGCGAATGTCGGCCTCGAGATAAAGGGAGCAAAAACCAAGGCGTTTCTTTATACCGTTACACCAGTCATCCAGCAACTGAACGTCCAGGGCTGTCCGAACGAGTCTTAAAATACATCAGTCCAAGTATGTTGCCCAATGGTCAAGCAGCGGTCCGCCTTGTACTGCTTTATGGATGCAAGACGTGGCCGCTGAGGTCACAGGATATACGATCTTTAGAAGTATTCGATCATGAGTGCCTTAGGATAATCTGGGCGTCCGATATACTGACCGGGTATCTAACGCCGCCATTCGGACCTGATACAACGGAATATATTCGCTTTCCGTTCATATCCAATGGCGGAGACTACACTGGTTTGGCCACGTCCTCCGAAAGACAGACTTAGCGCTCACAAAACTCGTCCTTGACCCCGAACCCATTCGTACCTGGGGTCGGCGACAGGGCCGTCGAGCGAAGACGGCATTCGCAGGTGGGAACGTGAATGATTTAAAATCTGCAACGATCTCGCCTCCGATCGACGCGCGTGATTCGATACATCATTCACACAAGCTAATAATAAAGTAGCACGAGGAATAGTGATGTCGAATTAAATTTCATATAATGTACTACTATGAGAACCTAGTAGCATAAAGAGGAATAAAATTACAAAAGTATAGAGACTGACGAAGGAAGAAAAAATAGACAGAAGCAGCTGGGAAACATTTGGAGAATCGGTTGAAAAATGAAACAAAACTGATTTCGCAAGGATAACTGGTACAAACAGTCAGCGTTGACCATGAATGTATGTCGTTGTTGACCTCCTACGGTCGATATCGACCATGGAGCGGGGCCTTTGAATCGGCCGTGCTCAAATAACTTTTTCTACGCATTTTTATTTTTTCAAATCAACATGGAACCCTTTTGTTTTTTTAAAACTTTTCAACATATTTCTATGTAATCGAAGGACGTTAGATGCCCCGCACGCTTTAAATACCGTGCAATTTTTAAAAAAATGGGAGATTTGCTGCACCGGTCAGAAAAATGGAAAAGAAAACTTGTGCATATGGATTTTTACAATTCGTCAACCTCCATCACAACGCTTAATACCGGCGGAGACGAAATCGAAGCTTTGTTGGAATTGAATGTGACTGACAATCTCAAATTTTTCCAATTAAACTTTAACACTTCTGTCATATTTATTATTCGCATTAAAAACGTGTGTGGTTAAATTAATTTGATTCGCTGAAAATTTGTATTAACGAATAAAGCCTTCTTCTTCTTCTTTGGATGTTCTCCATAAGCTCATGATAGCTTTATGCTCCACAGCTTTTAGAATGGCTAAACACTCCGATTCAGGATGTGCAATCACTTCGTTAACGTTCACAGCGATAGACAGTAATCGGTCGATCGGCGACAGTTGCATGCCGTTCAGCAGTCAAGAGCTGCAACTGATCTTCGCCATGCTGGGCATGACACTTTAAACAGTGTTGTCCGGAGTTCTTTGCTCAAGAAACTTTATGACTGTGGCATCCCTTTGAACATAATTCACTGGATTGCATCCGACTCTAATGGCCGTGTGCAATATATTGTCGTGATTGGCCGCCTCCCGTTCGATCCCGAATCCTCGCGGTGTCTTGCAACGCTTCATTCTTTATCCCTTCTTATTTTCAGTTTACATTCCGCGCTTCCGTTCAACCCTTATTCTCAAATACGCTGACAACTTGGCCGTTGTTTTTGACCACCATAGACGTGCTGATTATCCTGCATCAGAACCCTACTTCAAGGAATTTCTCCGATTTCCCTCAATGGCTCTGAGATCAGCAGAAGTACTTGTTTCAGGTATCGTGGCGTTACGTTATCTTAAATTCTCAACTGGACTGATCATGTGACTCCACAGTTCTTGAAGGTTCGAAGGCTATCTTTATATGCCATACGCAGCGTTCCTTCTTCGTCCCACCTGATGTACTTCGACATTTGGTTTTTCCTGCATTGTTCCTCACTTACTCTATACATCCTCAATAATTTTTACCGGTCCAGTTGAAAAGGGTTTCCCGATGATCGAATGAGGCATTACGGTTATCGCACGACTGAGCGATACATCTACCGAGTTAATTCGAGATATGATCGTCAATCGACACTTTCGTGAATGTAACAGATTGAACAGTCATTTCGTTCGATAATGCACACCCACTGCATGAAGTCCTCATTGGCTTGCTTCCTCGTCCATGAGAAGCCAAAATCTCGTCCCTGATTCGAGGAGAGAAAATTCAGGAACTCTTTCGTCCTTGCATGCTATAAGGTTGATCAGTCGAATGCTATTCTTGATCTAAGGAGGCGACTGACAGCGTGAATGTCGACATTAAATCCTCGCCCTAACAATGTTCACCAAACGATTTTGGAAAAGAATTTTTGCGATTGAATTAATATTATTGCTGACAATTCGTGTACACGAATAAAGCCATTTTCATCTTCATTAAATGGAAAAAGGACACATTGGAATCCGGTGGTTGTAGGACAAGAACGGACATGCGTTTTCCATTAAAAAGGCAGTATTCAACGAGAAGACGAGCACATTTGCAACCCAGCAACGACCACACACCACCCTAATCGAAATGCACACATACTGACTGGGGAGTTCTGCAAATGTCAACAGCACCAGCGAGATGTTAAACAGTAAAATCTAAGAGACCAAGTTGAGACTGCACATCCCAGCTAGACGCCCCACATCCTGCTATTGAAGGAAATCCAGTGTAAGTGACATTTTCGTGTCTTAAACAAGACTATAGCTACACACGAGTTATGAGGAATAAAAATAATAACATGAACATACCTGTTCTAAAGTTTTGGTGCATACAATTTCTTTACGGTGGACACATCATACAATTTTGTCTCTAAAAAGCTTTAAACATCGATAATCAACAAATTTAGACAGACTGATAAAGCAGCTCCCTGAATGGATTGACATAGGGAATATACACTCACAACAACTATGTCTGCAGACGTAGGCAGTTTTATAGAACGATTTTTAGTTAAGGATATGCTAAGCTTAGGAAAGGTTCAATGCAGTCATTTATCACACGGGATATCGAGAAATAGGGGTTTAAAAGTGAATAGAAGTCCCAAAGGTTTGAAAAACAGAGCCAGCAGTACCTTTTTTCTGCCTACCATCCCGGTTGTATGAAACAGGTAAGGCGACACGATTAATCGTGCCCGGCGGAATATAAAGTCGCGTTTCTGATCGAATCATGGAAGCACAAGCCTGATCCATGCCAAATGCCGCACAATCATAGACTACACGTTGGCTAAGGAGGGAAGTAAAATTAATTTGGGCGGTAACAGGGGATAGTTTAGTGAAGGCAGCTTTCCTGGAGCCAGTGTGCAACGACAAACCACCCTCGACTTGGTATCCACGATATTGACAATTTCATTTCAAGCAAACCCAGCCCTATTGTTCCGTGATTCACAATCGATCCAATCATGTGAACACAATCTCTCATGTTCCAAATCACCATCCCCAGTTCGAAAGACTCGAGCTGACCGTAGAGTTAGATATCCTTCCAGTTTAGCAGACTATGTTTCAAGGGTATTCAATCTATTCTGACGTTCTATGAAGGGAGTACTATAGTGTTGCCATCCTTGTACTATATATATATTATATATATATATATATAATGTGTGTCCATAATTTTTACTGGCTGCCCACCTGTTCTGCATGTGGACAAGCCCATTGTTTGTGACTACGTTAGGATTGTATGTCGTGTTACGTTGAGAAGTGCGTTGTTACTGGTGACAGCTCCATTGGAACAATCGCTACAGGTCTTCATATTTCTACATTGATTCTGAGAAGCAATGACACAAGTAAAACACGTAGACCACGCACACAGTAAATTAACAAATTCACGATTACCATTGAAGTTACAGTGCCGCGCGAGTGTATTAGATCGTAACCATAATATGGTGCGGAGACCTGACCTGAAGATGAGAAAGGCTGGTCGACCACAACAGACCTTCACGACTGGTCGGGCGCACAAAGCTGCTCAAATGTGACAGTCTGAAGAAAGATTCATGAACGCTAAATTGTGACCGATTAAGCGCTGGACAGTAGCCTAGACCGTATGGCATGGGACTACAATGGTGATGATCGGGGGTTCCAGTCCCACCACAGGCAGAGAATGTGCACTGCTGATGTACTCCGATAGAAGCGAAACTAGAGTGCAGTGCTTCCATTATAGACCATCGTGATCAATTTTGTGAATATTTTACTACTGATGAGTAGTCACAAACACAAACACTCCATGCTGTAGCGACTCAGAATTTAATATTTGAGCTTAGATATATGTTTTCCAAATATATCTATCGGGATATGACACCACAGGAGAAAGATAAAATTACAGGACTAGGTTTTCACACAACCGACGTCAAACGGAACAATGAATGCAAGGTGTACAAATTGCCAACTGTTCATTCCGTATCATGTATAATTTAGAGATTGAGTTGAGAAGCAAGCCGGGTTTGATTGCAACGCCTCACCAATCCAAGAATGAGTGTACGATAACTAAAACGTCAATAAGAGCTCATCCAACGGCATACAAAAATATATAGCAAGCAAACAGCAATCACGACAGAGACTTGAAACAAACTATCCCAAGTTTGGTCATCATCATCATGAAGCACAAGTCTGGAGCCAGACAAAGTGCCAAGCAATATAAAGCACGAAAAACAGATAAGCAAGCGCGTGAAAAAGGGAAAGCAGAATATATAAAAGCAAATGCACAAAGCAGTTTGTTTTGTAGTTTCACTGCATGAGATTTTGTGATTTTTTTGTTTTTATTTTTTTCATTAACAGATTAAACAAATTATGACATAATAAAATACACTGCCGCCACGGACTTCGTTTTGCAGCCATATGTCGTAAGGTTTCCAACCGACTATTAGGCAAACGAATACGCCCAACTGAGCCTAGCGCTACGGTGATTTTCTTCATCCCAACGCGCCACGTCATGGACTGGCCACCCGATCGTTTCTCCCAGCTTCTGCCAGGCTCTCTGAATAAGGCATGGTACGGTAAACGGTACGTAGGCATTCTTAAAACATGTCGCAACCATCAGCATTTCTCTCCGTCCGTGGCCACCTGGTCCTAACACCCGCTTGCAGACATCTAGATTTGTAACACGATGCTGCCACCGAATGCGTGCAATCCTACGCAGGCAACGGGTGTCAAAAACAGAAAGCTGACGGACATCTTCCGCTCGGATAGACCAGGTTTCGCAGCCATAAAGGAGTGTAGCACGCACCACTGCGTTGTACACTCGGCCTTTAGTATGGAGTGAAACATCGCGTCGACGCCACAGGTGGCGAAGGTTAGCAAACGCTGCACCCGCTGTGCGAACACGATGTGAGATCTCGTCCTCGACACAACCTCCAGCGGAGATACAACTGCCAAGGTAAACAAAGCTGTCGACCAATTCAAGATTGACATCGCACACAGTTAGGTTTGGAAGAGAGCCGCTCCAATCCTGGGTAAGTGTTTTACACTTGTTAGGCACAAAGCACATGCCATAATTTTAGGCTTCAAGTGCCAGGCGGTCCAGGGTTTGTTGCATTATATGAGAGTCATCTCCCAGAAGTGCGATGTCATCCGCATACTCTAGATTGGTAGCTCTCTCACCCAGCAGAAGTTCAACACCTGCGCCCACCAGATGAGCTAAAGCATTCCTTAGGACATAGTCGATCGCGAAGTTAAAAAGGAAAGGCGAGATAGGGCAGCCCTGCCGCACCCCGCTGGAGATATTGAACGAGGACGACAATTGTCCGTACGCTCGAACCCTGCCCGAAGTTAGGCAATATAATGCTTTCAAGATCCAAACATACTTCTCGAGCACTCAATGTCTCCAAAGACTTTCACGATCGATTGAATCGAATGCCGCTCGGATGTCAAGGAATACCACGATAGTTGGTCTACCAAAAGCGTGGCGTTGCTCCAGTAACTGACGGTATGAAAGCACAAGTCTGATCCAGGCAAAGTGCCGCACAGCCAGAGACTGCACGTGGGCCAAGATACTGTCAGGCTGCCCCGGCCTAGACAGATATGACGGGGTAAGAAAAATAACACTTATTGAAACAACAAAAAAGCATTACCAAATCAGTTTTGCTGCCAACTGCCACATAACGCGAATCTGCAGACCATGCAAGATTAATGTTTTCTCCTTTTAATTGCGCAGTAGCAGGTTCTTTTTTCGAACGATAATCCCAAATACGTACACTTCCATACAGACAATAACTAATACTTCGCTTTGGGATTTAAAGCGAAGCGAATATTCGCTTCGCCATTGCGAAGTGCACTTCGGATATTCACTTTGATACTATTCGCCATTGCGAAGGGCAGTCAGGGCACTTCGAATATTCGCTTCGCTCCAAAAAAGTGACAATCGTTATTGTCTGCTTCCATATGCTCTCGTGCTAGCTAAAACATCGTTGTCAGTGGGATGCTAACAAATCTGGTCCACGCTCTCTGTTTGACCGTGAAGAGTTCGCGATTTACTGAGTCTGCACGGCTCGAGTTTATCATTATTAATCACTTAGAATGATAACCGAAAACAGAAGCACCCCAACATGCTGAAACACGCTGGAGTCTCACTGCCATTCCTTCTCATATCTGTCTAGGATGGGGCAATTTGACACTATTTTCGCCCACGTGCAGTTTCTGGCTGTGCGCACTTTGCCTGGATCAGGCTTGTGCTTTATTACATGAATACATACACAAAGGTTGCCGTGAATGCATAGCAAATTGATTTGTAAACGTGGCTACTTAGAATTGATAAAAGAGAGCTCGAATACATAAAAATTTTATTTCCGTTCACGCAAAAACAAACCAATCAATTAACTGCACAGTGCGGATTCATTGAATAGTCGCCAAATAATCCTTCACTTCGGCTGGTGACAAAATACGGAAACCTTGTTCGTTACAAATGCCGATCTCGATATTGGTCTCTGTCATTTGGCCTTCAAAACTTTCTTTCAAGGTCAAAATGGCGGAATGAACCGCGTCATCCAATTGGAGATTTTCGTTGTACCTGTTTGTGAGTGAACAACATAGTTCAAGTGGAAGCAATTGGAAAAGCTTACGGAAATACGATGCTTCCACAAATCAAGCGTTATATGATAAAACAAACTTAATTTTCTTCCATACTCTGATGAGTTCAATAAATATAACGTTTCTGAATAGCGAAGGAATGAATATTCGAGAAACTAGTGTTTAAAATCAACAGCTTAGATAAATTTGCGTTCAGTTTGTGAATTTAGAATTGGAAATCACGACTGACCAGCCACTCTTAATTAACAAAATTAAAAGCTTGATTAACAATGTATCCCGGCTTCAAGGCTCATGGAACGTGAAAATGGTTGAACCCCATCGAAAGTATCGCACGGATATGCAATCGTTTTTGATTGTATTTGACAATCAATGAACCGTCCCAAGTTGAGTGACGCGCAAAATCCTCAGGTATATTAGAACCCAACGAGGATTTGTCAACAAAAGCGGTACTCAATTATTGGGGTCAACCGGGTTAAAATCCGGGTCAATGTCAAAACAATATTGAGTACGTACCAAGTTACGTACACGAGTCAAAAATCGAAGCTAAGTTCAAATGTCCGAACGTCCCACGCGATCGAGATTACGACAAATTGTGCGCAGTAAATCAAGGTTACAATAAATAAAAGGGACCTTAAAGCGATAGGGCAATGACAGGTCAGAAAATCAGTGTGCAAGATGATATTGACGGAACAGAAAGAAACAACAATCGTGCGGTACTTCTTTACTGCGCGAGTGATACCGTACCGAATTGATCTGCCACTGGCAGTGAGCTGCATGCGAAAATACGCTGGAGTCACATTGCCACAATCGTTTCGTTATGCCTAATTGCTCATCCGTACTAAATGTATGAAATCACAAGCCTGCATCCCGGCAACAGAGCATGTATACCGAATTGAACCTGGTCGTATTCCGAAAGATCTACTCTACGGTGAGTTGCAATTAGGAAGTCGACCATTGGGCAGACCGCACTTGCGGTACAAAGATGTTTGCAAAAGAGATATGAAAGCTCGTGGCATTGACCCGGTGAGTTGGGAAGAACTTGCTGTTGACCGCTCACATTGGAGGCATTGTGTAAAGCGTCGTCTGCAAGCTGGAGAGGAGCAGATACAGCTCTTGGCTGCTGAACGCAGATCACGCCGTAGGCGTGCAACTGACGGCCTACCATCGAGTTCTATCTATCGTTGTAAGCGTTCCTCCGGAATCGGATTGTTTAGTCATTCAAAAAGCTGTGATGTACATACATGGTTGACATCGACCGAAGGAGACCAACAACAACAGCATCCCGGCAGTGTCGTGGGTAAGGATATTGTCAAGTTGCTCACGCTTAGACATATATAAGAATGAAAATACAAAGTGGCAATGAGATTTTAGTGTGTTTTTGCATGCAGCTCACTACCGGCGACAAATCAATTTAGCACGGCGTTACATGCACAGTACAAAAGTACAGCGCGAATGCCCAACGTTTCGATCTCTGGAACCTGTCAGTATCTCTTCTCCAGTGCAATCAATTGCATGTTTCCGGGCTCGTGATATAATCTTCAAATCAGCGCAAACAACACGGCATGACAGAGAACGGTGTATGCATGTAATTAAAAAAAGCATGGGGAAAGACTACAGATAGGATACGATATTATCAGGTTGCCGAGGGCGAGCTTGATACGAGAAAGCAGTAATTTTACCGAGAATGGAGCGTGCTCTTAGTCGCAGCTCATACGAGTGACATAGAGTTAGTTACAGAGTACAGAACAACAACGCAAGTGCACAAGAGATTGAGTGACCGCAAACCCTAGGCGCAACGTTATTCGACAGTGTCCCAAAAGGTATAATATAAACAATAGTTGCTTGGGAAGTGTGGTTGCCTCTGATAGCAGATTGTGAACCCTCGTTGAACGCCACATTCAGCTGTGTATTGGTAGCCGCAACAAATATCAGGACGTACAGATGAACAGGAAACCTTGAAAATATAAAAGTAATACTGTTAATCTTAATAAAGGGATGCTTCCGCGTGACAAACCATTTGGCGAATAAAACACAGAAGACTGGTTGTCGGTATTTACTTGCAATACAAACATGGCCATGTTTTTCATGACTGTATGCATGAAAACCAATCTGAGAATGTACATGGGCTGAGATGCATTAGACAGATATAAGAACTGGTAAGTGGAAATGATACTCTGGCGTGTTCTCCCAGGCAGCGCATTACCATTGAATATCGACGACCGGGTAACAAGAAACCCGTTTGAATGGCTCTCACCAACCGCTGCACTGCTGCTTGTGTCCGCTGCGGTTAGAGTGTAATTTAAGTTTATCTTTCAACTGAGGATTTTCAGTGATGCTGAGCGGCGACACCGGAACGGTTTTCATTGGGCTGGGTGGTTGAATTTAAGCAACAATCCACTGAGCATTGAAAAACAATACCTGGCGGATCAAAGCTATTACGCTCAAACGTTCAGCAAAATGTGTTCTGTACGCAATCTAACAGAACAGCGTACTGAAAAATTATACCTTGAACAAAAATGTAATTCTGACCCCTGACATTGTTCCAATACGCCTAGAAAATAAATGTATGTATGTATATGAAAGCACAAGCCTGATTCAGGCAAAAGTGCCGCATAGTCAGAGACTGCACATGGGCGATGTTACTGTCAGGTTACCCAGGCCTAGACAGAAATAGAGAATGCAGATAATACCGATGGTAATGATACTCCAGTGTGTTTCAGCATGCAGCTCACCACCGATGGCCAATCAATTTAGCACGGTGTTAGCCGCACAGCACAGAAGTACTGTACGATTGCACATCCGTGCAATAGAAAATAAATGAATTCAGTTGTCTTAAAAGACACCCGCTTATTTATAGGTAAACTCTTGATCCGTTAAAAAGAATGGACAGAACATGTGTGTGTGCTAATGTGTTGGGAGATATGCGGACGTTGACAATGTAATGTTTTCTAGGAAAGGTAGAGTAATTAACAGATAGCAAATCGACGGTACATTTACGTATCACTATCCGCAAGTATGTTGAAAACTTCGTAAGACAATAACGAGGAAGTCGTGGCAACAACAAAATAGCAAAACGTAGGATATAACAAGCCATACGTGTTTAGAAAGATAATTTATGCAAACGGGTTTGACACTCAACACCTCAGATTTCTGAGAAGAGTAGCGTGACATAACGATAGCTTCCTTGCGGTTTTCGCTGTTACGCGTCATAACAAGCCTTACAACATCGACCGCTAAAGGACATTTCATTGGTTTATACTACTCATCGGTAATACATTATCTTGAATAGTTACCGTAGAACATTCGATACGAAATGTTCCCTTATAAGGCTTATTTTTCGAGCATAATTGTACAAGTTTGTTCACACGCATGCCAATAAGACAGTCAATGAACACACGATAACAAGTTTGAATTAGGACATTTTTTCGATACGTACCGCTTTTCTAGAAACGACTTCCCATTTTGTGAATTTCGACCCAAAGCGGTGGCCTTCCAAGGAAAATAAGTACCCTGAAAACGATTGGGAATTATATTTAAAATAACTAATCGAAATTGGAAATTTTTTAGCGAAATACAATGAAAATGGGAAACAAAACGTCGAATAATGGAAGCTGAAAATTGGTGGTGAATACATGGTACTACTACGCTCAGATGATCGTACACAACTGACATCGTAGAAGGGCAACGCCCGGCGTTGAAGACAACAAAATCAATCCGTTCAAAATGTATGGGTTCCTCTAATGTAGCAATCATATATTTTCAGCGAACTGACACAAGCATCATCAATAAACCGTCTAGTAAAACTACAATGCTGCAGAATTTTTGAACGCTTCGTGTGAAGCAATCCATTAAACGATAGCACAATCGGGTGGTGTTAAATATGATCCACATTACAAGCCATCATTTTTAACATGTCAGCGATAGACTCATTGATATCTGGCGTGTTGTACTTGCTCTCAAGTGGAGTGAACCAGCCCTGGAGCACAAACTTGCACGTCCATTACACACCTCGTCCTTTACAGCAATCAAGTCAGGTTTACAGTAGCTGGATTGGAGCGGTACATGAACCTCGTATAAATCTTCTACTCCATGACGACGACGAAGTTTGTGGACAAGTTTGCCAAATTCGTTATGTCGCCGGTATTTTGCATTTATTTCATGAAATCGGTCGCTCATAAGATGAGCGTACACAACCGACGCCATAGAGAAAACAAAATTTAAATTTGGCGAGTTTTGAAGTTGTGACTGGATGATGAATAAAGTTCCGCTTTGAAATCAGTTTGCTTAGGGCTAACAACCTGATAATGCCGACGCACAGTCTCTGACAGTGCCACACCTCCTGAATCAATATTTGTTATACAAGTATAGTCATCAGCTGAGCAGTCGAGAAGTGCAATTATTGACAAACACATAAACGGAATGTAAACGGTACAGATTTATCAGATGCTAGACAACAGCAAGGATTGTGGGACAGCACAGAAAGAAGGCAGCATGTATAAGAAAATCAAAGTATAGTTAAATTGCACATTTATGTTTGAATTCGTTGGCACTTTAGCAACACGATAGCCAATGCCAGGTAAGGTACGAACAAATAGGAGGTTGTATGTGGGCTGTCAGACTGGTTAAGTTGCTGGATTCAAGCAAAGATGCACACTTCGACAGAGTATATGATAGACTGAATAGTGTCAAGTTGCAGAGAACTAGACAGAATTGCGAATCTCAAAACTCTTCATTAGAATAGGTATTCACTGAAAATAACATTCCGTATCAGACCGTTACGGTTAATAAAGCCTGGGCAGCTAGGGCCTGCTATTCGAGAGAAAGAATCGAGACAAATAATCACAACCATGGCCATTCTCCATTATTAGCTCAGAAACTGGATAAGGTATGAAAGCACAAGCCTGATCCAGGCAAAGTGTCGCACAGTTAGAGACTGCACGTGGGCTAAGATACTGTCAGGTTGCCCAGGCCTAGACAGATATGAGGGGGGAATAGAAATATAAATGGTAGTGAGACTCCAGCGTGTTTCAGCATGAAGCTCATTACCGTTGGCCAATCAATTTAGCACGATGTTAGCCGCACAGCACAGAAATGCTGCACGATTGCACATCCGCGCAAGTGGAATATCTCAAGTAGAAATTTCGTCAAATAGGCATATCGCAAACAATGCTACCATGTTACATAGGGTACAAAACTATTCAACCATCGAATAGTACCGTATAAATGTAATATAAAAACTATTAGTAATACCCTAATACGACAGTGCTGCCTACGCTGAGAGGGTAATGTGCAGAGAATAGAAAATGGTCGTGTTCCAAAAGAACAACTCTACGGTAAGTTGAAATCACGAATTAGAACCTTATGCAGACGACACTTGCGACGCAAAGACGTTTGCAAAAAAAGAAATAAAAGCTCTCGGCATTGACCATTCGAATAAGGAAGAACTTGCTTTTAACCGTTTACTATTCCGGAACTGTGTAAGGCGTCACCTTCAAACCGGGAAAGAGCGAATACTGCTGAAAGCAGATCATGCTGTCAGCGAGAAACTGCCGCTAATCGACCGAGTTATGTTTATCGCAGTGAGCGCTGTCTTTACAAACCGGACTGATTAGTCAGCTGAAATGCTTCGGAGCAAGAAACCGTCAACCACTTGTGATGAACATCCATAGTCCAGAACGACAGAAGGAGGCAAACAATGATATACGCTAGTGTATAAACAAAAAGTCCGTTTTAAAGGCAGTATCAAACAGCTTGATTGAATTCAAATCGCAGCGGTATATTTCAACTTGAGCTTTGAACTGGAGACCGCAGCGTTTAACCAATTGGACGGTATAGTCGGTTTCCCAATTTAAATGAAGACAAATTTAAAACCTTTTCAGCTCGAAACGCAATCAAAAATTCCACTCAGATCTTTAAAAATGGCATGTATTCAAAAGAGTTAGAAACATACTGAAAATTTACTTCTAACAAAAGAAATAAAAAGAAAGATAACATGCAGAACGTGAGGCCAAGCGGTGTTTATTGCGGTGTGGATTAAGTGAATAGAGTAGCACAGTAAACGAAAGGTGCACACAAAACATGCAAGCAAGCGAATCACCACACGGTTATGCACCTTAGTTCCTGTATTGGACTAGTAGGATTTGCAAATGGTAATGAGCTGCTTGTGGATACACGCTAAAATGTTACTGCCATTTTCCATTCTTATGTGTTAAGGCCTGGATAACCTGACAGTACCTAAGTCCACATGCAGTCAATGAATGTGCGGCACTTTACCTGGATCAGGTTTGTGATTTCATACATACTATAGGACCTCTCTGGGGTCCAATAATGAGCTCAGCAACAAAAGATGGATATAAAGTTTAAAACAAATTTGTTAAAATTTTGAATAGTTTTGACGCATGTGCTTGTTTAATTCAATGCTCACCGATGGATCACATTGATACAAGTAGGGCCGCTTCATTTCATTGTCCCAACCAGCAATAAGTAGCGAGACACCAAATGGACGAACTCCACTGTAGAATATTTTTGACAATGCATAATAAATTGTGGGAATGTGGACTTCGGCAGGTTAAAAAGAAAATAACAATTGATATGCAATTAATACAAGCCGTTACGAAAGCACATTAAGTACATAGAGTAACAATTTTAATGGTTATATTGCAAGAAAAACGTCGTTATGAGAAGAGGCAATAATGTGGCTTGAGTTGTATTTACGTAGGTATGAAATCATAAACCAGATGAAGGCAAAGTGCCACATAGTCCGAGACTGCACGTGGGCTAAGATACTGTCAGGTTTCCCAGACTGAAGTTGTAATCGCAACAACGTTTACCGTGATATATTTTAAGCGTTGCTGTACGAAATGTATGGGCGTACGAGCCTGGGATCAAGAGGTGCCGCATTGTCTGATCGACCGAACCTGGGCGGAATTACTGCCAGGCTGCTCAGGAATAGATAAATGGGACTACAGTGTGTTCTAACCTAACTACGTGCTGGTAGCATTCCATGTATGCATAAAGGTAAATGCACAAGCCAGATCCAGGCAAAACACCACACAGTAAAATACAGCACGTAGGCTAAGATACTGTCAGGTTATCCAGGCCTTGACAGGTGAGAAATGAAAATAGAAATAGATTCAATTTAGGGCACGAGTACCGGAATACGGCATACGAGTTTAAACTGTTGTCTACGTAAAGTTCGGAACTAAATTATATTACGTAACTAACGGCAGTATGAATCAAGCTTTTTTAATATAAAACAACATCAAATCGAACATAAATTATGACGACCATGTTAGATTTACAGCAAAGTCAGGAATTATTTGGAGGATCAACTCGAGGCATGACACACCGCAATATAAATAGATCTCATTAAGAAATGGTGAAACTCCGGACTAAATGAACCATGGGTAAAATCCTATAGATGATCCGATGGCACATTGAAACATGTGGTATTAGCAACCGAATACCAGTCTGCCACAGATATTTCTACGATCTCAGTCGGCAAAGTTATACAGCTGAATATGATCAACGGTTGATTTTCCTCATTAAAACGCTTGAACATTTACTATGACGATTTGAATAAGCAGAAGCATGGAACACGCGTGGTCTGCGTTCAGGCATAGCAGAACACGAGTGGAAAAAGAGCGAACGCAGAGCAAATGAGCAATACAAATGCTAAATTTTTTATACTGCCTTTTGTCAGCATGGTTGCTTGTAACTCAAAAATGAGCCTCGTTTTTATGCTAAGGTTATCTACTGAATTATGGAATAAAAACAGCAAACGACAAACCTGCAACAAAGCAAAGGCCTTTTATGATAAACCCAATGGCTCTACGCTCAATTTTAACAGAAATTCAATGCAACGACTGCTTCGTCCGGTATCACCACGTTGCTTGTACCTGACAAATAATGTTGCTTTATGCAAAATAAATTCCAGTAGGCTTTGGCTTGGCACCACACGCACCAAGCTCTAAATAGTCCAGCTTATGTTCCCGTTGCAAGATCAACAAGTTGAACCCATTTTAACCATGGAATATTATCTTGAAAAGATAATCAAAGAAATTCATAACACTTCGTACATGACAATTGTTGCATCTATTGCATCTCTAACTCACAGGCCTACTTGGACGTTAACCCATATAACATCAATACAATTAAATTTATATTTTCTATCAAAGACTAACCCAAACCACAGAAAATCAATAGCAAATATCGAGCCCAGATTTTCATCTGCACCAACCGCGCTTAAAAAAACGAACAGCTGGTTATCAGCAACACCGGAACAACATGTGACCAGATCCACACTATAGCAGGGGCTGTAGCGTGGACATGTTTACATGGCACGCAGCTTTACCTCAAGAAACCAGAGCCAAACTGATTAGGGGTGACGCTTCAATCACTGGAATACGTTGAGTCGGTATGGCTCGCGACACATCTGTTAACGAGAATACCGTCTACGATTGATTATTCCCAGATCCAGCCTGGACAGAAAGGTAAAATAAGAGCACCTCCCTTGACTGGAATTTGTACAATGATGAAAAAGGTGTGTTGGTTTATGGTATTCCAGAGTTGAGAGATTCTACCGAGACGCCAAATTCTAGTCACGTTTGTGATCAGTGGCGCGTCCTCCAGGAAGGAATCTGTCTGTTAGGCAAACTAAATTTTTAATTGAAATTCCTTTCACACTATCCAAACTATATAGGAAATGGCTTTTGAATCGTGAATAAATGGTCCCTACTGCCTTTAAATGTTGGCATCATAATGGGCAAAATGCGCACTCAGATGACCGCATGCGTTTAGGTTTAGAGCAGACAAGTAAAAACGGCCCAAACCACTACAGAATGTGAGCGATCCAAACCAGTCCAGTTCAAAACTGCCGTAGTCACAAGGCTGAAACGGAGCAAAACGATTATGCTAGGACCGCTGCCGTGGATTTACCACGAATCCGCTTTAAATTACGTAGCAGTGATTCTGGTTTGTTGGCTGTAATCTACCTTCAATTGAACTCTTCAGCAGCTGCCGACTTTTTACTTGGTTGCACATCCGACTCTTTATCAATGAACTGTAACTAGGAGCGACTTCGATTCGCTTGGTTTATCTTGCACCATTGTAAACTACTTTGCGAATGCATTTCTACAACTCATCATGTTTCACAATTTGTAGATTACTCTGGTAGAACATTACAAACTATGCATACTTTCCCTAGGCACCCAGCGCAGGAATACAAACATTTAGAACAGAACCAGAAAATTAACAGCTCACCGAACTCTAGTTTATGAAAACTTAGGTATTTCAACTCTCGGCAGGAACCATATTCACTCTCAAACGCCAAGACCGATATCAATATCAGTGAAAAGTGACTGGCAATTTCTCAAAAAACCGGAAGGTTACTTACCAACATATTAACACGGAACGAAAAAAGTTAAATTGGCATCCTTGCTGTTCATTATTTAATTCAAATAATACATATGCGTCTGAAATCAGTGCTATCAAGCAGAAGACCCGATGTATTTCTGCCACTTTACAGGGCATTAGTTCGGCCGCATCTGGAATATTGTATTCGGGCGTGGTGTCCTCACTACAAAAAAGGACATCCTTCGACTTGAAAGCGTACAGCACCTCGCAAATCGTATGATTGAGGATCAGTGAGGGAAACCGTACGCTGCACGCCTGATGTCTCTCGATCATTTTTCCTTTAGGCGCAGTCATTTAAGAGGTGACTTAATTGAAACCTTTAAGGTCCTGAAGGGTTTAAGTAGCGTGCTAATTAATGACTTCTTTACCTTAAGCACCCAGCTTGGCACCCGGGGGCATTCACTTAAAATTGCTAAGTAGCGATGTCGGCTAGACTCCAGGAAACACTTTTTCAGCCTTAGAGTGGAAAACTTCTGGAACATTTTTCTAGAAGAACTTATATCCTGCACTTCCGTCTCGAGTTTTAAGCAGGGTTTGGACCGCAACTGGGTTAAGTTTTTTTCTGAATACTCTCCCTAATTGCTATACAAGCTTAGGTAGACCACCTTTTAGCGTTATCCCGTAAATCAAGTAAATTCTAAAGTTTTCTGTTTTTTAACACGATTATGCTTCAGCTGACCTCACACCGTGCTGGTAAAGAGAAACTGCTTTTTCTTTTAAAGCATCGGTTATAACACGATGCAACCTAAATACAATCCGGATAATCTCTTGGGGTCGTGATCGTCGAAGATTTCGAACAGACAAACAGTAAAAATAGTTTTGGCAATGATGGGTGCTTCTGTGCAGCTTTCCACAGTAAGAAATTGTGGACGCTTGATTGGCTTGTTGGCCATATACTGTCCTGTGCAAACTGAACTGAACTAAACACAGAATGAAACTAAGTTGCACGCTGGTGCTGGGGACGCCGCTTTGTACCCAAATTCCCAAGAATCTTCATTGAAACCGACTCATCCTCTAGGAGGAGATAGTCGCACACAAGTCAAGTCAAGTTGCACGTGGGATTAGCAAAAATGCCGTAGTATCGAAGCTAAACCATTTCATAGATGGCAAAAATACTCTATATCTGGCATTTAAATACGAATTTCTCTGCATGCGTTGCGATGCTCAACAGCGTATAAACTGCTTAATCGAAACGCTTTAAATGCTGAAACACAATACTCTCGGTCTACCTCCTAACATTGTCCACCTTCAGCTAGAAATACAGACCACATATAGGAAAAATACTGTGATTCATCACCTAATTAGTTGATTGGAGTAGTCTTGACGGTGCCGTAAATAGAGAGTCGTGATAAAATAGAAACTGAGAACAATGATAATTACAATGTGTCGAATTTGGACAAAACACAATCGTTTTTCATACGCATTTTGCATCAATAAAATACAGCAGTCAATTTAAAATTACCCAGATTGAGTATATTCTTGCATTACGGCAGCAGTTCTTACAACAAGTTGCTCTGGAGAAATGGTTTCACCGTAGGCCATGTAGTAAGCCTGGGCGGATTTTCTTGCATGTTTCACTAAAACGCGGAAGTCTGGAGATAGACCACTGTAGACCATCCCGATATTTTCATTAATTGCCTCAATTCTCTGAATGGTTGATTCGTCAATTAATCTAGTATCGAGTTTTTTCTCAACAGCCAAAACGACACCATCACTTGCGCGGATGCCTACGGAGGGAGCACCAGCCTCTACAGCTTTTAAGGCGTATTCTATTTGCACAAGTTTTCCGGAAGGACTGTAAATAAAATGAAGTAAAATGAATACCTGAATGTTGTTAAAGAAAAACTATATCGCTCGGACATGCTGAGTCAAACGCCCAACTGAACCGAGTAAGCCGCTTTCACGAGGTCAGACTGAAGGTCAGGTCAGTTCAGTTCAGTTCAGTTCAGTTCAGTTTCAGTTCAGTTTGCACAGGACGATATGTGGCAGAGTCGCCAATCGAGCGTCCAGATTTTTTCCGGTGGTATGCCAAAAAGAGCGCCCACCACTTCAAACAAAATAGGTTCACAGATTTCTTCTGGTAGGATGGTTACCTGGAATGTAGAGCAAAAACTCCCCTCACCAAAGGTGAGGAGACATTAATGCATTTCAAAGACCAGGTAAATACAATATCATTACTCAATTAGGGGCAAAATGCAGGAAATAATGAGCTCCATACGGCATCAAGTCTATTCTTGAAACACATTACAGAGTTAGAGTTCACGACATCTTCAGGTAGGCAGTTCCAGTAGCTTACTACTCTTTCACTGAAGAAGTGCTTACGAGCATTAGACCTGACATGTTGTTTGGCCAGTTTCAGAGGGTGACCTCGAGTACCCACATTGGGTGCGAGAACATACATTTCACCTGGTTGAATAGTACTAAAACCGGCCATGATCTTGAAGGTTTCTATCAGATCCCCACGCAGCCGCCTTCTTTTCAGTGAAAAGAGCCCTAGACTTAATAGTCTTTGCTCGTAAGATCTACCTGATTGCCCTTCGATCATACGAGTAGCAAGGCGCTGAACACCCTCAAGCCTTGCAATATCTTTTTCAAGATAAGGTGACCAAGCTTGAATGCAGTACTCGAGATGAGGTCTAACGACAGCCTTGTATATCGGTATGAAAACCTCCGGGGACCTGCAGGATAAAACTGATCGAAGGCGAAACAGCGCGCTCCTAGCACGATGTGCAGCTGCTGCACATTGATCAGCCCATTTGAAGTCCGCAGAAATCTCTATACCTAAGTCGCGTACTCTCGGCACCCCAGTTATCACAAGTGTACCATCTGGGCCAGCTACCGCCAGCTTCTTGCCGACTTTCGACAAGAGATAGCTTTTTGAGAAGTTAACTGGTAGATCCCATATAACAGACCACTTGATAACCTTTTCAATATCGTCAATAAAATCACTTTCGTTCGGTGATCCAATAAACTTGACATCATCCGCAAAAATGTAGCAGGGACACTTAAGCGCCGCTGCCAAGTCATCGATGAAGATAGGAAAAGTAGCGGCCCGAGTACAGATCCCTGCGGAACTCCACTTGTAACCCTTACTTTCGGTGAGTACGTACTGCCCACCCTGACACGAAAGTACCTGTTGCTTAAGAAGCCTACTATCCAGTTCCTTAGAGGACCAACGATACCCATATAGCCTAGTTTGGTAGCGAGCAGTCTATGGTTCACTGAGTCGAAAGCCTTGCAGAAGTCCAAGTAGAAAACCTCAACCTGTTGGCCCTTATCCAATTTTCTGGTGACCTCGTTTAGAAAGCCCAAGAGGTTTGTTAGGCACGACTTTCCTTTAAGGAAGCCATGTTGAGCAGAGTCCAGCAACTTAAACTCAACTAAGTGCCTGCAGATCCGATCTCTGATCAGCCTCTCTAAGATCTTACACAGAATGACAGTAAGGCTTACCGGTCTATAGTTACAGACAGATGAACGACTGCCGCTTTTGTGTATCGGGATAACATCGGCTAGCTTCCAATCACTCGGAATAACTCCATGCACCAGCGATGCGTTAAAAAGACGACCCACGCTCTCAGCTAGTACGGGCGCCAAGTTTCTAATAAACTGAGGGTGAATACCGTCTGGGCCTGCAGACTTATGTGGGTTAGTTGCTGCAAGCTGAATTCTAATCTCCTCATTAGTGAAATATAGTACCTCGAGTGCAGCAATGCCATCCGATTTTACAGAGACTGGTGTGATAGGCGGGTCTATTTGGCGGTCAATTCTCTGGACTGACTGAAAGTGTTTGAGAAACGCTAAAGCCTTTTCGACATCTGAAACTATATGGGGTCCGTTATCCTGTTGCAGGTTACCGATCCACTCGCGCGTTTTGCCTTTAGATTGGGCATAGCTATAGTAACGCTTTGGGCACTGTTTGATATTGCGTGCCAACCGTGTTTCAAATTCACGTTTCGCTGTGCGTTGCATAGCTACAGCCTTATTCCTCACTGTCTTATACTGTATCCAGGACCGTTGTGTCTGTGAAGTCTTATAGCTTTTCCAGGCACGATCCCTGAATTTAATCACCCGACGCATCGCAGGTGTGAACCACATTGGCTTGTTGCGCCGCTTGACAGGAACCAACGGAGCAAACTTATCTTGCAAGCTCGAGAGACAGCAATGGAGAAGCTGCCAATTAGCAGCCACATCGTCACCTGTGTATTGCGACAAGATCGTTTTAGCTTCTTCTGTTACAAGATCCCAATCCACACATTTGAAATCACGCCTTAGTTTAGGAGGAGGTTTGTCATACCTGAGTATTAGCTGAAAGCTTATCATAATATGATCACTCTTTCCTAGCGGAGGGAGGTATTCTACCTGTCGTACCATTTCACCACACGAAGCGACTACAAGATCCAGTAACGAAGGTAAGCAACCCTGTCGAAACCTTGTTGGCTCAATGACATGCTGGCTCATAGCATGAGTGTGAATTCATTCGGTAAAGTCTTCAGACAATTTATCGGTGGAACACTGAGTCGACCATGATATGTGGGGTAAATTGAAATCACCCACTATAAAAACCTGGGACCCCTCGGAGCGCAATAAACTGAGATTTTCAAGCCGATTATTCAAATCCTGCAATTTAGCTTGAGGACTCATATAAACGCACGCTATTACCATTGAAGGTGACTAAAAGCCAATCACGCACATAGATTTTCTTTGACGGTATTCGGTTGAGCACCCAGCACTTCGATATTATGTATACACTTTGTACGTTTCACTCGTTCTTCTTTCCGGATATCTGGAAATTAAGGTGAGAGGTGATCTATTTTCAGTTCAGTTCAGTTCAGTTTGCACAGGACGATATGTGGCAGAGTCGCCAATCGAGCGTCCAGAATAATTCCGGTGGTAAGCCAAAAAACGTTCACCACTTCGAACAGTAGGTTCAATATTCTTCTGGTATGACTTTGGCGCTGAACGCCTTCAAGCGTGGCAATGTCATTTTCCAAGTAAGGAGACCAAGCTTGAACGCAATACTCGAGATGAGGTCTCTCTAACGCTTTATACAATGTGATGGAAACCTCCGGGGACCTGCAGGATAAAACTGTTTGGAGGCGTAAGAGCTGGTTCTTACCTCGTTGTGCAGCAGCTGCACATTGATCAGCCCATTTAAAGTCCGCTGAAACCTCAATACCTATGTCCCGGACTTTTGATACCCCAGTTATCTCCAGTATGTTATCAGGTTCAGCAACCTGCAGCTTCGTTGCAGCTTTGGACAGAAGATAGCTTTTGGAGAAGTTGATTGGTAGATCCCACGTGAAAGACCACTTGATGACATTTTCTATATCCTCAAAAAGATCCTGTTCGTTCAGCGATCCGATAAACTTGACATCGTCTGCAAAAATATAGCAGGGACACTTGAGCGAGGCTGCCAAATCATCGATGAAGATAAGAAAAAGTAGTGGGCCTAGTACTGAACCCTGCGGGACTCCACTAACAACTCCTGCTTTCGCGGAATACATATTGCCTATGCGAACGCGAAAATACCGATTGCTCAAGAAGTTTGTGATCCAGTTCTTTAGAGGGCCATCGATACCTATTAGTCCAATCTTCATTGCAAGCAACCTGTGGTTTACCGAGTCAAAGGCTTTACAGAAGTCCAAGTAGAGAACTTCGACCTGGTGGCCTTTATCTAGCCTCCTAGTGACCTCATTAAGAAAACATAATAGGTTCGTTAGGCAAGACTTCCCTTTTAGAAAACCATGCTGAGCAGAGTTTAGCAACGAACCAGATACAATGTGACGACAGATCCTATCCCTAATAAGTCTCTCCAGGGTTTTGCAAAGGATATTGGTAAGGCTTACAGGTCTGTAGTTGCAAACTGAAGATCGACTGCCACCTTTATGTATAGCAATCACATCAGCCTGCATCCAAGCACTCCGAATATACCCATACCTCAAGGATGCGTTAAAGAGGCGACCCACCGGTTGTGCTAATACAGGCGCCAGGTTCTTATTAACTTGAGGGTGAATACCATCCGGGCCCGCAGATTTATGTGGATTAGTTGCTTCAAGCGCAAGCCTAGCCTCATTATCAGTGAAAGTTATTTCATTGAGGGTAGGAACGCTATCTGACCTTATGTCAACTGGCATATTCGGGAGATCAGTTTGGCGATCAGGCCTCTGAACAACTCGAAAATGTTCGAGAAAAGCGGAAGCCTTTTCAGAATCTGAATCTAGTTGAGATCCATTGTCCAGTTGAAGGTTGCCTATGCAATCGCGAGTTTTGCCTTTGGAATGTGTATAGCTATAGAAACGCTTTGGGCACTGTCTTATATTACATGCCAGTCGTGACTCAAAGTCACGTTTTTCCTTACGTTGGCTTCCCACAGCCTTATTTCTAAGTAGTTTATACCTTGTCCAGGCCCATTATGTCTGAGAAGCTTTGTAAGTTCTCCAGGCACGGTCCCAGATTTTAATTCCAAACGGGCATCGATGGTGTCCACCACTGTGGCTTGTTGCGTCTTTTGACGTGCACCAACGGAGAAAATCTGTCTTGCAGTGTGGACAGACAATTGTGAATAAGCTGCCAGTTTGCTGCCATATCATCACCAGAAGATTGTGACAAGATCTGATCTGCTTCCTCTGAGACAACATTCCAGTCTACCCTATTGAAGTTGCGCTTTAGTTTCGGAGGCGGTTTGTCATACATGGAAGTAGCTGGGAGCTAATCATGATGTGATCACTTTTCCCTAGTGGGGAAAGATATTGCACCTGTCGAACCATTTGCTCATTCGAAGATATAACAAGATCCGAGACCGAAGGTTCACAGCCATGCCGGAACCTTATAGGCTCAGTTACATGTTGGCTCATAGCATGTCTGTGGGTCCATTCTATGAAGTCTTCAGTCATCTTATCAGCTTGGAAGCTCTGGTTAGGCCAAGATATGTGTGGTAGAATAAAATCACCCACCATAAGAACCTGAGACCCAAGCGCACGTAGTGAACTCAAATTCTCAAGCAAATTATACATACCCTGTACTCCTGAAGGGGACTCAAATGAACGCACGCTATTACCGTAGATTGCTTATAGGAGTAAATTAGACAGGAGCTAAGTTGCTCATTGTGCGTGCCAAGCCTAACGTTTAACTCTGAGGTACGGAGGCCTAACCTGAGATGAAACAATACAATAATATGCGTAAACAATGTATGATCTATGAAATCATTAGCCTAGTCGATGTAGTGCAGCACAATCATAGACTGCATGTGGGGTAAGACGCTGCCAGGTTGCATAGGCTTAGACAGATATGAAATGGAAAATGTAACAATACGTATTTTATTGTTTTTTAAGATTTTTATTAGACAATGTGCCGAAATATGGTAGGCTATTAAGCATCTAATTCCCTTTAAAAGCTTAACCCATTTAAAAGGTTTACTATTCAATCTGGGAGCTTTTTCCAGAAGTTGACCACATGGTCTCTGAAAAAATGCTCACGCGCCAGCATCCTGGGTCTACTCTTAAGAAGTTTCATAGAATTACCCCTTGTAGATGTTTTAGGGGCAAGTTTAAGGAGTTCGGTAATATTAACACTCATGAGACCCTGTGGAATCCTGAAGGCTTCTGCTAGGTCTCCTTGCAGCCGCCGTCTATTTGGTGAGAACAGTTCGAGTTCCTTGAATATTGCCTCACAGGTTTCAGCTTTATGACCATCAACCATCATAGTTGCAACGCGATGAACGCTTTCGAGACATGTAATTACGGTGCCCAGGATTGAACACAGTATATAAGGGAATGGCGATAGAAGGTTTACGGTATGACACCCCTGAGCGCAGTCTGAAAACGTTTTTGCAAGCGTTGTTGGCTGCTTCGGCATATTGAGTAGCCCACTTAAAATCTCCACTGATAGTGATACCCAGATCTTTCACTTTCTGAGCAGCAGCTTTTCTGATAGTTCCTTCACCGACTTCTAGTTATGTTGTTGCCAAATCAGTCGTCAGAACGCAGCTCTTGCCCAACGTTAGTGGCAAGTCCCATGTTTTTTCCACTCGATTACTTTTTTTTCTAAATCAGAGATAAGCGTATCTCTTCTGTCGATTCATAGGATCTTAACACCTTTAGCAACGTAAACTTATTCAAACTGCTGGATCGTTTACAAAAACAAAAAGTAGTGAACCAAGCACTTAGCCTTGAGACACTCCTTCGAGTATCACTGATTCCTCCGAGCACACACTTGCAATACTAACATGGTTAGGGCGATTGGTTAAGAAGCTGCTAACCACCGATGTTGTTCACATGTGATGCCACTCATCCTTAACTTGTGATGGTACCTATGGATCGCTGAGTCAAATGCCATTTGAGAATCAAGGCAGCACACTCCGACTAATCTCCATTCGTCGAGCCGTAATGTCACTTCTTCAAGAAATCTCAGAAGATCGATTAGCGAGGACCTTCATTTCCAGAATCCGTACTGGGCATCGGATAGCGAGCAATTGGCTACCAAATGTTTACATATGTTGAGCCGAATGATTTTTCCAAGTACTTGCAAAGAATGCTAGTCAGGCTTACTGGCCTTTAGTTGCGTACATCTGAACTGGGAGCCATTTTGTTTATGGATACGTTCAGTTCAGTTAAGTTCAGTTGGCGCAGGACTGTAAATGTCTAATAGGCTAATCAAGCGTTCAGCATTTCTATCGTTTGGATACTTCAAAGGAGCGACCACCACCGCAAAAGCTGGTTCTTTGGTATCCTCGTCGTATTCGATGATACGTCACGTATTTTCCGGGCCGTCCTCCGGTCCCAGTTATTTGTAGCTGCGACTGGAAAACACGGAAAGGGTTTCTCTTCCACAAACCGGTCTGAGATTAGCTAGGTAAAAAATTTGTGCCTACGTTTAAAACACGACATTATATAATTGGATTTTTGTGTAGTTTTTCAATCGTGGTAAAAACCGAATAAATTTTAAAAGAAAAACATTTTCATGCAATTCTGTCGACAGGTGACCTGCATATTCAGGAGAAAACATCAGGGAAAGTTTCATGTCATGAGTCATAAAAAACCATTTTGAATCAGCTGATATGCAAGCGATTAGTTCTTCAGGCAGCATGTTCCAGAAGCATACCACTCTTTTACTGAAGAAGTGTTACATAAGATTCAGACGATTGTGATTTTTTACGAGCTTCAATGTAAGCCCTCTAGTTGAAGGGTTGATCGTTCGAGGGAACCCGTTTTGATAACCCTTGTCGCCTAAGAGTTTCAGGATTTCAATGGTTTCTATTAGGTCACCCAGTAGACACCTACGACGAAGTGAGAAGAGACCTATGGAAATAAGACGTTTCCGGTAAGGTATTCCAGACTTAAGTTCAACTATTTTGGTTGCCAGATGAAAGGACACCAAGCTTCCACGCATTATTCTAAATGTGGCCTAACAATCGCCGTATACAAAGGGATTAACACTCCCTGTGTTTTACATGTCAGAACAGATTTAAGCATAAAGAGTTCTGCTCTATTTCGTGATTCACCTGAATCACATTGCGCAGCCCATTTGAAGTCCGTTGTAACGACTATACCTAAATCCTTAACCCTCTGAATAGTTATGAAGTCGATACTACATACTTTAAGTTCAGTTCAGTTTGCACAGGACAGTATATGGTTAGCTATCCAATCAATCATCCCAAAAATATAATTCGTAGCGAAAGCTGCAAAGAAACACCCACCACTGACGAAACGTTTTTTTTATTTTTTTCCGTTTGAAATCTTCGACAATCACGATGCACAGAGAATATCTGGATTATCATACCCGATGCTTATTAGGACGGATTTTTAATATTTCCTCTCTGAAATTTTGACAATGGCGATGCAAAGAGTTTTCATCAGGCTGTCTTCAAAAAGCACCTCCATTTTACCAAAGCTGAAAAAATAGTTACAATTTTACCATCACCAGTACAATTAAAGTTTCGTTAAAGAACATTCGAGTATAAGAAGTTGAACAATGGGAGGTATTAATATTTTTGATGGCATTAACATTCTTCTTTAAAGAGCGGATAACGCTACTAAATGTAGTCTACCAGTACTTAGGTAACAATATTGGGGAGTATTCTGGAAATAAACTTAATCGGTTTCGTACCATAATTAGTTTTAAACTAGCGACAAAACATGCTGAATGTTTAAACGCAATAAAAATACTGTTGTTTATATTCTCATTGATTAACTTATATAAATTAATATACCGCTTACTTCGAATTCTGGTCGTGGCTGTTTCTCACTTCTAGACGTTGATTACTAGTTTTGTAACAACATTGTTTTACTGTACATAACAATTGACCTTGATAACTCACTTTCCGTTGATTCGTGTACCGTGATGGCTACCCTGTACCTTCGTGCACCCTTTTGGTTACCGCGATAAACCTTTGATCTCCTTTGATCGCCTTTTCTCCAACATTCTTGGGGACGTTATTGTAGTGGTCAGTCCACTAAAAATTGGTGAGCCCGACGTGATGCACGAATCCTTCGTGTACTACAATTGGTAAGCCCAATATCCACGCACAATTCGAGATTTTTTCCGGTACGTCTTTTCCCGATTTACATCGGCGTTATTTCAGGATAATTTTTTACCTCCTGTGACACGTTTTACATCAAAACGTCATATGCATCACATAACTACACTTGTTGATCAATTCACAAGTCGGGTTAGAACACAATTTACAAGGCAGACAGTTTACTTTGTTTACTGCTTGTTAGGCTCTCGTACATCAATCAACGGATCGTCGGGAAGTACTCTCCTAGGGAGACTATGCACCAGGATTTTGTCAGTCATTTTACGACTGACATACGTTATATCTTAGGTGCCACAATTTCTATCTCTACAACGTGTGTGATAGACTGACCACTCTCCCTCGACCTCAGCGAAATCGCTGCAGTGCAAGCTACGGATGCCGGTATCGCACAGCTCTGGGATGCCTATCCATTCATCACACCTCTCCCCTTGCCCGATGGCTTGGGCGATATCCTTTGCGCCTTTAGACGGCGCATTATTCGAACCATACACAATCTCTCCCATCCAGGCATTCGGGCTTGCGTCGTGTTTGCAACGGAAAAAGTAGTATGGCCGAAAGCCAGTGGGCACTTGCAGCATAACACTTTCATGGCAACCCCACCATATTTGATAATAACCACGCGTACATCGAGTATTTACCTGCAATCCGCCATCTCCACAGTAAGTAGTGTCCGGAACCGCACATTTGCCAATTATGCAGCGGGTATTTCACACGTTATTATCGCTTGGTATATCCCATGCATGCTTTTTGTACCTCTTCACTATAACTCGGTCGTGGCCATAAACCCATGCACCAGTGTTTTTTTCTTCTCACTTCTGAGGTACACATGCACCTCCAGCTTTGGGAAACGTGGCACGCGCCACCCTCGGATCACCGACGCTTGTCTCCATCATATCCGGTAACCTAAATTACACGCATCCTTCGTGTATCACCTCGGTACTCATGTACCTCCCGCTGTGGAAATCGTGCACGCGCCACCCCCGGATCACCGACGCTTGTTGCCATCCTACCACGTAAACCCTACCATCAGCACACGCCACCCAACACGAAACTTATCAGACAAGGTCTTTACCAGCCCGACGACACGCCACTCAGTTTTTTCTAGGCGAGGCCGTTGGCTCTCCACCCTGGGGGTGCAAGAACTTCTCGGCACGCACTATGTTTACGAAGCTCCTGGTTCTTCGTTGTCAAGCCTACGGATGTGCCTACATCTTCTCCTACTGGGTTCATACTAAGACCATGCCAGACGGGCGATTCCCGCTAGCAGCACGTTCACCCCATGTGATTCGGCTCCGGCAGCACGTTTACCCCATGTGATTTGGCTCCGGCAGCACGTTTACTCCATGTAAGACGTGACTTGGCTTAGTACTTATCGGTTTTCGTGTATACTATCCTGGTCACCACCGACAATCGACCCACGCAGATCAAGTGCCTTGGTTGACTTCGAAGTTACTGGTTGCTGAGAGACTATGTTCCGGCCTGGAACGACCTGAGACCGCTTGGCCAGTTCAATTGTCAATTCCTGATCAGAAGTCTCCTCTGACTAGACTTCTCGGAAGGGGGCTGTGTAACAACATAGTTTTACTGTGCATAACAATTGACCTTGATAACACACTTTTCGTTGATTCGTGTTCCGTGGTCGCTACAGCAATAAACCTTTCATCTCCTCTGCCTTTTCTCCAACAATCTTGGGGAAATTATTGTAGTGGTCAGTCCGCTACAGTTTCATTCAATTAAGTACAATAGTATTCACTTAATTTAGACTCACGATCAGCTATGTGATTTTCACAAACTATTGAATCTCTCGATATACGTTAAGCTGCGGAGAGATTGAAGAATATCTGCAAAGGTTTAAACTTTGTTATCTCCTTAAGTGTGGACGCAAGGTGAAATTTTTACCGCGCTGTTTAAAAATTTATGATATACTATTCCATCTGCTAAGAAGACTTTCAATGTGTTGAAATCAATTTTACTAACTAATGTCAAACCGAAAATTTTCGTAATCGCTAAACGTTCTAGCTCCAATACAATCCAACGACATTCTGCACAAAGCGACATGATGTACAGAACACAGATAATCATGTACGTGCAGGTCACCTATCCACATTTCGACATACGCTATCTTTACTTTAAAATTCTAGCTCACTTGAAAGAAATTTGATTAGCAATTACCCAAAACAACGAGTAACGATAATCAATAATTATACGCAAAATTACTGCTTCCATATCAATTAAAACAGGTTCAGTCAGGTTCTGTACATAAATCCTCCTGTTACGCGACTGCCAATTAATTTTGCTCATTTTATTATCTTAGTTACATCAGTTAATGACCAACATTTTTCAACCGCTACGCACCCTTATTCGAGTATTTCACCTCTTTATACTATAATGCTCATTTTTCCAAAAAAACATATTTCTTAGACTTTCGTTTCTTTTTATTAGCAATATACTTGTTGATGCTTGATCAATTACACCTAAAATCCAAATGTTGAAATTTTATTTCATTTAAACTCAGTGGAAATTATTCTCAAAAGTGAAACCTGAACACGAATGGAGCATCCCGACTCGACACTTATAGTAGTTAACTAACAGATATTCTGGAAAATTGGACTTCAAAACGTAGTAGCTGTAAATGACGACATTTTTGTGTAAAATTCCTTCTTATTTTCTGTTTGAACAATTGGATTCTTCTTAATTCTCAACAATTTTATCTTACATTGTTTTTGTGTACACACTTTCCTTATCCACTTTTATACCCCGTTTTGTTTTACTGAAGTAATTTATATTGTTCGGCTGCCATTAAATTCCACATATTTTTGCACGTGGTATTTGAAGAAAACAGGGACAATTGTTCACCATTGTTTTAGTAATTTTATACCTTTGCATTTATCATTTGGCAGTCTATCTTGTCAGCATTGGGTGAATTTATTGTTGTCATTTGGAACCTTTGAGCATTTTGGCTCTCATCATTTGTACAACCCGGTACAGTTGAGGTTTGTCCATTGTTATTGTCTATTAATGTTGTTAATAGAACCGTAGTAAACTCGAATCATTGTTCTGAATTGTCGAACTAAGAAACGGGTGGTCTACGCGATTAACAGCGACTTTAGTCGTTAGAGTTCTCAACTCGGATTGTTCTATTTGGAGAAACAGAAAATTGAATTGCTCATTTGGAAACGGTCGATTCGGATTGTTTGCCTATCTGAACAAGGATCAACTTGGATCTTCGTGCCGCAATTCTATTTTGTTTCAAACTTGGTGACGTCCCCTTTTTTCTGTTTTTTCATATCTTTGATTTTTGCATTAATTGATAATGCGTAAGAAATCCAAACGGTTGAACCGTATTGGGAAACATGTTGATAATGATTGTAATAACACTGCTGGTTCCGCCTCGCATAGCTCTTGCATGTCGCCTTTAGGTAGTTCTAATATAGAAACTAAACCAGAACAGTCTATGCGTGAGTTACAGCAGGATTTAGTGGTAGCGAAGGAAATGATAGCCCGCTTGTGCCGATCCAACGGCAATCCAGTGGCTAATTTTCTTATCGCTGATCGTCAACTTGAATCCGAAGTGGGCAAAGTGCCACAAAGAATCGTGAACGATTCTGCTTAACTTCCAAAGGTTGAGTTATCATCATTTGATGGTAATCCAGCGGACTACTGGAAATTTATAAGGCAATTTGAATGCCATGTGGAATCAAAAACGTGTGATTCTGGACAGCTTTTGTTGTATCTCACATATTATTGCCGAGGTAAAGCTCGAAACGCGATCGACGCTTGCGTGATTTTGCCACCTGAAGAAGGTTATAAAAGAGCACGCAGCATTTTAAAGGAAATGTTTGGCATACCTCATGTTGTTGCACGCTCGTTATTGAACGAGATGTTGAGTGAAGCAACACGGGTAAGAAGCACTTCCGATAGCCTGTCAAACCTCGCATTGAGGATGGAAAACTGCCAAATTGCTTTGAAGCAAATGGGTTGTGAAGCAGATTTAAATTCTGTAACCACCTTGGAAGGCGTTGTCAAGTGTTTACCTGTCGCCTTACAGAATCAGTGGGCTGATGCGGCGGATCAACTTAGCATGGATGGCCATGGAGTCACCTTTGAGCACCTGACACAATTTGTGTCACGGCGTGCACGTATTGCCAGGAGCAGGTTTGGGCAGCTTCTTGAAACAACTAGCTCAAACACGCATCATCAATCACCTCGTGCATACCTTATTGCGGGGAGTGGTTTCCAAACCACTGAGAAAAGAAACGTTTTTGTTACCACAAGTGATGTAAGGCCTAGCATAGAATGTTGCATTTGCCAGGCATCTCATGAGTTAAAAAATTGTCCAAAATTTTATGAATCGGATGTCAAGTCGCGCTGGGAAATCGCCAGGCTCAACTCTGTTTGTTTTGTATGTCTGCGACCGTCACATGGCGCTGTGTCATGTAACTACAAGCCGTGGTGCACTGCCGAAAATCGCGGTAAACGACAACACACACTTCTACATTACAACCACGCTGCAGAGAAACCGTCTACGACTATTCGTTGCAGCCATGCGGCAACTAGTGCCAAAGTGTTCTCAGGCTCTGTACCCATCAAGATCGAGACCCCGACTAAGCTTATAAATGCTGTAGCATTATTGGATAGTGGGTCTGATACCACTTTGATTCTCGAGGACTTCGTTGAGCAATACAAGATGCCTAATTGTCCTGCGCAAGTTTCGTTGACAACTTTGGGTCATCAACGTAAACTTTCTTTTGCCCGTCTAACCTTCAAAATACACTCGATTGACGTCAGTCAAGTAATCAATGTTGCGGAGGCTTACACAGTTAAAACTTTGCCGCATGTATCACAATGTTCGATAATGGACTTGAGTGAAAGGCCTGCATATTTGAAGGACGTTGACTTGGATGTGACTGATCAGCCTGTGACTGTGCTGATAGGTTGTAATGTTCCTAAAGCATATTGGGGTTTGGAATAGCGATAAGGAGGCAGAGGCTGTCGATTTGCAACGAAAACGTTATTGGGTTGGATTTTCAAGGACCGGCATGCCGAACCTCAGAGGATATCGTCTGTTTGAATACTTTTCTGGAGAAGAAGTCAATTGATGAATGTAACAACCGTCAATGCAATGCAGACATATCCGCAGATGGAAATGAACGAACGCGTGATGACAAAGAAGCCTTGTCAACATTGTTACAAATTTGAGGTTTTCGCTTGACAAAGTGGAATTTCAATGACTATATGTTACTTGATGATGTGCCTGCGGATGACCGGGCACCTAATGCACGCGCCATTAGCCAAGATGAGCTACCTATGGAATAAATGCTGGGTGTTAAATGGAATGCAGCGACAGACGAATTTGCGTTTGATCTGAATGTTGCGAAACGCCCAACAACGAAACGAAGTTTATTGTCAGTAGTCATTACTTTGTACCACCCACTTGACTTGATGAGTCCTTGGATATTCCATGGAAAAGAATCGCTACAACGTTGTTGCAGAAAACCTTTGGGTTCGAAGGGTCTGATGTGTAATGATCTTCAGGTGGTGTACGATAATTGGATTAACAGCATGCATGCGATCAAAGAGTTATGTGTTCCACGACGCATAAGCGAAGTAAATGAATGTATGACATCCTTAAATCTACACGTATTTAGTGATGCCTCGGAATCTGACCATGGCGCTCTTGCATATGGACGTTCATGTAGTGATTCAGTCATGTCGCCGGTTCGTCTCCTATTTTCGAAATCTCGAGTGAATAATTGGAAGACAGTATCGATTCCTAGGTTGGAATTGTCTGCTGCGGTTTGTGCGGTACGTATATATCTGTTACCAAAATCCGTTTTTGGTGAACTTGGTAAAATATTACCTTATGGACTGATGACCGTTTTGTATTATATTACCAACCAAACTAGTCGTTTCTTAAGGTTCGTAGCGAATCACTTGACGTTCGTACACGAATACACGATATCATGCCACTGGAGGCATGTTGGTACCCGATCTAATCTAGTTGCTGCTATGGGATTTTATCGATCAGCATTTCGGAAGAATAACCCAGACATTCTAATATCGGCTGTCGGTGTGTGGCCTGAAGTTGTTAATCCACAGCGCACCGAGCAGGCTGAATTGAAGCGTGCCAGTTGTGAAATAACGTCAATGGATTCGAAACGAGGAATAGACATCATTCGTCGTCGCTTCTCGAGTTGGAAAAGGCTTTTACGCTCAATTTCGTGTATGGATGGAACTCAAGAAAACGAATGCCCGGAGGCTAGCGTGGTGGCGCAAATAGGGCAAGCTCAAACTTATTGAAGGGCCATGAGCAAAGCTGGAGGATGTGGTAAGTCTACGTTTGGCAAACGTTTTCTCTATAAAAGCCACAGATGTCCCGTGATAGCAATGCGATGTGGCGTGTGTGACTCGCCACTCAATAAAGTCACTTGCCGTTTTTCTTGCGTTTTTTTGAGTTAAGATTGGGTAGCTGGGTAGGGAGGTGGAACCAATCAGTTAGTTTCATTCAGAACATCAGGTTTAGAAGGAATTTGGCGGGAGGTGTAAATGGCGAAATGTTTGTGTAAAATTCCTTCTTATTTTCTGTTTGAACAATTGGATTCTTCTTAATTCGCAACAATTTTATATTACATTGTTTTTGTGTACACACTTTCCTTATCCACTTTTATACCCCGTTTTGTTTTACTGAAGTAGTTTATATTGCTTGGCTGCCATTAAATTCCACATATTTTTGCACGTGGTGTTTGAAGAAAACAAAGACGATTGTTCACCATTGTATTGGTAATTTTATTCCTTTGCATTTATCATTTGGCAGTCTATCTTGTCAGCATTGGCTGTATTTATTGTTGTCATTTGGAACCTTTGAGCATTTTGGCTCACATCATTTGTACAACCCGGTACAATTGAGGTTTGTCCATTGTTATTGTCTATTGATGTTGTTAATAGAACCGTAGTAAACTCGAATCACTGTTTTGAATTGTTGAACTAAGAAACGGGTGGTCTACGCGGTAAACAGCAACTTCAGTCGTTACAGTAGCGGTAGTCTCAATTAGGTTCATTCCAGGTTTAGAGCTGATAACCTCAGCTTACCTAGTCTATAAGAAATGAAATTCTCAACGTTGATTGTTTTACCATTATTTGGTCAATTAACAGATGGCGTTTATTATTCAGTTTTTAAATAGTTCCACGATGGTTGTAAGAATTCATGTCAAGAAGTACTACAACAACACAAATTAGAATCTATATTTAAAATCGTTTTAAAGAGAACACTGGTCCCGGTTTATTCTTTCTGGTAATCGCAAAACCGTCTCGTCAATATTCAAATTAAAATTTAGTGAGTTAATTCCATAGTCGTTATCTATGGATGACATTATTGGCCTGAATTCAGTTGCTATAAAATGCCATGATATATAACTTGTTACTCGCTACTATGAACAATAAAGTGCCATCAGATATACCACAGACAACCCAGGCAGTGTTGTTGAAAACAAATACTTTTTAAGTCCGAATAACTTAAAACCACTAAGTGAGATATTCAAGTTACGTTCATCAAACTCATGCAACAAAATCGATTTTACTGTCAAAATTCAAAATTATTCAAATGCTGAAACAATCATCAGTTTTCCTGAAGCCATCTGCGAAGAATTATTTCAATACCTAAACTCGACCTACAACAACTGGAACTAAGTTTATGCAACCAGACAACTTCTCTTACTTGACACACTAAATAACTTAAGTATTACTTTAAGTGATAAAATTAAATTCATTGTTACTCTTTAGACGAAAATAGCGTGCATACATTCAGCCATTTGTAAAATTTGTGGCAAAAACGTCTACCTGCTCCTACTGAATAAATTTAACTCAGATGTCGACAAAGGTACCTTCCCAGTAAATTGGAAACGGATTTGATTTACCTAGGTACGAATTTGCTTCAAAACACACTACAAACTGATAAACCATACAGCTTTCTTATCAAAATTAATTTAAAAAAATTCCAAAAGAATAGCTGATGCATGAAATGTTTTCTAAGGTACTGCAAGAATTCCTTAAAAAAGATTCTGCATTTGCTGCCAGTTAAAATATTTCGATTGTATCACAAGCCCCATTTAAAATGGTTGAGCATTCAAACTTCTCTCTCTTGATATAACGGAAGCTTTTGACTGTGTAACATAAACTGTTCCTATTAAACCTGCGTTTATTTGATATAAGTGGAAAACTTATAGCTTAGCTCTCTCTTGCTCACGAATAACACGTACTGCGTTATGGTCCATGGTCACAAGGCCCGCATCTTACCGATAACACTTAGCGTGATACAAGGCAGTGTTAGGTGTACATTAATTTATCATCGATAGAAGAATGATGTACATACCGTCATCTCACATTGTAAATTATTCCTGTTTGCAGTTGAAATGGAGGTTGTCATTTATTTTCCTTATTCCAAAATGCGACATTAAATGGCCAGTCTGAAAAAAGATCTGGCTGCATTGTAAGATTACTTTAATATTAACGGTCTCTAATTCTGAAATTATAAATCTAAATTCATGCCTTTAATTTTTACAATAACAAACAGATCGATCATTCTCATTAGTCGATCAATTAAATTGATTGACTTTAAACGTGCTCATGAATTTAGATATACTACCATTTAAGAAGGACATACAACACTTGATCTCAGAAGAAAGGAGACTGTAAATATGATACATCCATTTCGAATCTACTACTATGTAATTTGATTTTCTGATTTATTTGGTCACTATATCCTAATAAACATTAACTGATTTCATATCGTTTGAATCATGCTGGAAAAACTACGGCGCTTTCACAATATCTATCATCAGAAAAAAATTTAATTTGACTCATAAAAAAGGTATAAAGCATAGTGATTCTGTAAAATTAGACACAACCTAACAATATTAATAAAAAACTGACTTTCGATAAAAATCAAATATTACTCTGTGATTCAGATACGATTTTGGGTATAATCAACAAAATAGAGGTTATAAAATGGAACCACCGAGATTCCGCGCAAAGGTATAGAAATACACTGCATTCGAATGATTAGATCAGATTATGGAATCTTGACCTAAAAAAACGTAATACTGCGAGGCGCCAAAAACGAATTTAAAGCAAATTCATCAACATCAATCATTGTATAAAAGTTATTGTGAATAGAACCTAACCATTTATTACCTAATCCTGTCGCAATGAATAATGATCAATCTATTCCAAATCGGCTCATAGTTGAAGATGTTTCCAATTAAAACTTTGACAATAAATATTTTCCGCAATTTCCTTCAAATTCGATTACCAATATCAGTGTATTTTTAAATTCTAAGAACATCTATTTTCCCTGATCACTTTATTTCAAAGAAACTCACCACATATTGTCTTTTTTGTAATCAATTGAAGTATTTCTGATTGCTTTTGTTATTTTGAATAACGAAATATATTCATCTGCACATCTGACCTGGAGCATGTATGCACAAATGTACATATTTCAAAAATCATTATATCAAACACTCCCAATAACTGCTTTTGTGCCTTATGGATTCATGAGGTAAGAACAGTAGGTCAGCATCCGCTGGCCTTGAAACAGTGAAAGAATGGTAAACAACTTGAACTTGTAAGCCACCATTGGATAAAGGTTGCACGACCAACCTCTTCAATCCTGCATGCCCAAAAGATTCAGATTCGCTAATGCTCAATAACTGTGTCCTTAAATCCGCATTTGAATGCATTTTGCTCACATATGCAACACGACCGGTTGCATGAATGCAGATGCATTTATTTATGGTCCTAGACATCTTATGCATGCCAGGTCAAGAAAACTGCCATGTGAAGGGAATATTTTATGCTGGTGGAATCCATCTGGAAATTGTGATCTTTTCATTTTTCTTAAACATTTAAACGAGTTGGATGGGATAATAATTCTTTTAAAAAGTCTTTATCTAGAACGCTACCCAAATAAGTGTTTCAAAGTTTGTCCGGAAATAGTTCATTCTTAGCACTTTCCTTTGTAGCTGCAAGAACGCATGCGACCGACCTAGTAAATCCCCCGACACGAGTCAACATGGGCCGGAATAAACTATCCAAGTCATTTGCATTAGTCAATTTGAATTGTTCCTCAAAATGGCTCAATAATAGCATAAGCGTGTGAGTAGCAATGGTAGTAAAATGAACGTCTCACGGAAACAAAAGACATCATATTAAAAATAAATAATAATCACTATTAAACATGCCTTTCATAGTGCTGCTGCAGCCTAAAGATAATTGGCAGTTATGGATAAAGAACCTAATCCAAATGACATCGATAATTTTAACTGTTGCAAGGAGAGACGCTCATTCGCATATGTTTATAGATATCCACTGCTTTATCCCCAGATGATCTAGTACTGAAGAGCATACGGCAAGTTCCAGAGAGATCTCAAGGGCTGGAACTTTCAGTGCTCCTCTCTCCAATGCACAGCAATTTTACTCTTTTCATTGCTGTCGATTTATCAGCATACCGAGGATCCCAGGTGGCTTAGGTCGATGCACATTTTCTCTACGTTGAAATTGCTTCTATAATCCAATGAGAGTGATTTATGGTTCCAAATAACTCACGCCAGTAGATGAGAGCGATTACGTCGCGCTTCTTTATTGATGTTCAGTTTATTCTGTACATCTAGTATGGATGTCCTGCTTATTAGGTCACATGGGCATCGTCCAAATTAATTATAAAATAATTGAGGTGTATAAGGATTAATATTACTCTGAAATATTAAGAGAAAGCACCTTTTAAAACTGCAGTGATGTTCCGTAATCCACTGAAAATGCGAAGAAAACTTTTGATGAAATGCATGGTAATTGCAATGAAAGATAAGGCAGATAGCTGTTAATTGCGTTATTCAGTGAAGAAAGTAAATATTTGCGTTTCTGGTTCTATGGGCAATTCTTATTTACCCAACCCCTCACCTAGTTGGTGAAGAGAAGCGATTTTTCGCAGCATCGATAAAAGTATTTGTTCTCTAAATACGATCCAGGTAATCTTTTTGTGTCGCGAAATAACATTTGAGCCATGGTGGGATCTTTAACGCAGCTTTTCACCAAAAAACCTCCAAGCTCGATTGATTCGTTAGCCAATTATTTTTTGTGCAAACTGAACTGTATTGAAAACAAGTTTTGCTTGTATGTCACTGTTGGATAAGTTTGGTACGACCAACATGCTCAATGACATTAGTCCACACTCATCTAAACTAAATCTGAACCCATGATCATGAACATGAAAGCTTATTTACATGCATCTCCAACACAGTACGAAACCGGTCGTGGTGTGTGCGCAGTGGAGATGTAGCATATGAGCTTTTTTAACTGTTGGAAAAACGTATTGTTTCATTTTTTATCTCATATCTGGCTAGGCCTGGGCAACCTGACAGCATATTAGCCAACATTCACTTTATGACAGTGCTTCGCTTTGCCTTCGCTAAGCTAGTCATCTCATCAATCATACATTGTTTAAGCATATTATTGCATTAATTCCTGAATAGATTAAGTCTCACCGTACTGGTGAAGAGAACCTCTGGGTTACTTTCTAGATAACTGGAAACAAGATCGTGGGATACGTACGAACTGTCTTCTCAATTTCTAAGTGCCAGGTGCTCAACCGCATACCGTCGAAGGAAATCTGGGCTCGTGATTGGCTTTTAGCCACCTTCAGCCATGTGTAACTTGAACTTGAACTTGAACTTGAAATAAATTTGAACTTGACCTTGCGAAAGTAAACCATAGTAATAATTTTTTACTTTTTTAAATTATGGCAACTGTATTAACCGAAACAAATCATGGCAAAACATTTAGTTTTTCGAGTCAACCACAAGCGATAACAACGCGAAAATGCGAGAATCAAACGTGAGTTTATTTTTGGTGCTTATATTTAGGCATTATAAAACATCATCAACTCGAATGGGTCATTTAATGTATGATCGTCGGGTTATAAGAGGGAATGCGTTGCTCCAACATATGAAGCCTGTAGAAAAGATGCAAAATGGACCACCACCCTTCAATACACCAAAAACAATAGAAAGAACTATCGTGAGTTTTATTTTTGTGAAACAGTGATATAACTGGTTTTTAATAATTATGATGTAGTTTCAGAGTTAATAATCATATATAACATTATGATTTCCAACGATTCGTCTGCCAGACAGGTTGAACATTTAGTTTACATATTAAACAAGCTATTTTTTCATCTTATATATCTAATTTGGTTCGCATTTAACAAAATGTTTTCATTTGTTTATCTAATCAAGAACAATTTGTGATTGCGTGGTTTGTCACATAATTTATTCACAATTTCTTATGATTATTTTCTATAAGCTTATGATAAAGCAGCATTCAATTATGGGACTTAATTCGCAAATGTAACAAAAAACCACTAGTAAACTCCTGCATTCCGAACTATTCTAGAAATTTAGGAAACTATGTAAAATATTTATTGAGAATTGAAAACTATAACATTTCAAAGCCACATGTGTGCTGCATTATCACTGGACACTCATTATTTATATATAAACTGGTCATGCTAGCAATTCAATCGGTTGATGTGAACCAAATTTGGGTTATTAAAATGCAGATTATAACTCTAGTATCGTCCGTTTTGCGTCATTCTCATACAATAAGAACTAATATTTAAAATTCGCGTGAATATGCATGATTTAAAGACTTCTAAGACACTCAAACGAAGAGCATTTAACCTTTAATAAATCATCTAGAATGCATGTCCACACGAACAGATAAGATCACAGTAGATCGAGTGGAACGAAAAACGTGTAATCTTTCAAAATAAAAATTGATAAAGAATAAATATGTTATGTTATGTTATGTTACATATGTTATGTTATGTTATGTTATATTTGAAGCGAATACGTTTAGGTTTAAAGAATGTTTTGTGAACTCGTCTATACAAAATATATTATAATTATACATTGAATACCATTTACAGATGACGAATATGCAATGATTTACAATCTTCTATTATGTCCCATTTATATTATTTACTGACAAAATAAATTTTTAAAATCAACTCTGAAACGATTAAAATGTGTTCATTACTCTTATTGTTGTTATGGTTAGTCAGAATGCGATGATCCATTCGAAGCCTTTGGTTATGATTACTGACTTCATCAGTGCTCCGTCTACAGAGATTTATACAAACCGATTACTCAGGTAATTTTCTAACCAAGCTAATAGTTTGCAAAAGTTCCAGGTTCTACTAGTGAATACTGTGGTTAACGCTATCAAAGTCTGACATTTCCAGGTAGCAAACACGTATGATATCCCTGACTTCTACTGTTGGATTTCAATTGTCGAGGTTCAGGAGAAGGTTAGAAAGGGAGGAATATCTCTCCCTAAAATCGTGTTGTGTCTACGGGAGTTGCTTATTTTCCTCAGGGTGTGTGCTCAATTTGTTCGCCACGATCCTCTCAATAAGTTCGAAAAAAAGTTAACAACATGGCAACAAGTCTGTAATTTCCTTTTTTAAACGCACTCTGCCATTGAAAATCGGAGAGATAGTAAAATATCTTCAGTCAGTCTGTCCTTTTGTATCTTGTAGTGCTTTTTACTAGATTATAAAATGGTATTTTTAAATAGCTGCTGGTAGATGACATCAATAAGGACCTGAGAAATTATGTTGGTTTTCAGTAGGTTAAGCAGTTTAAATTCTCTCGCAATAAAGATTCCGTTATGGTACCTTGAGGCGACCAAGTGCAGCTTGTCTAGTAGAGTCGTATTATGCATTTTGGGACTAGTGGTGGACGATAAATTACACCGATTACACAATATTCGCCTGTGGTCGTTGTCAGGATTTACCATAGTGTGCCCGAAGCACCAAGCCAAAATCTGTGAGTACTGTGCTTGTTAGTTTCTGATCATCATAGAGTTTCACACCCATACCTGTAATGCATAGCACCTGCGCAGCCTTGACGTATCAACAATCTGTAACTCATTATCGTGTATTACCGAGTTGAGCCAAGTTTCGATAACGGCAATTAACTGGTGTCATATTATCTCACATCTTGTTGACAAGTGCGGCATGAAAGCAGCCAAAAACAGTTTCGATAGACAAAGATGGACTGGACGTGCAAGGACAGAATTTGATGCATCCGTTATTGTCTTGATGATTGCAGGTCAGTGGTGTTAACAGCTTTTCCAGGTTGCGAGTAGCAAAATAAATTATCTTTTTGACCAAAAACAGATCGCTTCATTTGATTTCAGCCTACATTCGGAAGTCATTTGTGGAGGCTTTGCATTCGACTGTTGAATGTGTTCGTCAGCTGCAAAATAGTTTTTTGGTTCAAACTGTAGGGCTCCATTAGTCAGGACAGCATTGAATGCAGCGCTGGAGATATTAATATCAATATTAACGTAATTGTTCTAATGACACATTTTTGGGATATTGTGTATCTAGCAGTTCCAGTTAGAATGTACAGTGTAGATCTTATTAATTGAAAGAAAGTTTATTTTCGTGAACGTAGCCCATTACCTTAGTAAATTTCCGTTAATGATAATCTTGATGGTAATGATCTTGCTGGAAAATGATATAACACCTTTTTACTAAACTTTGCCTTGGATTCCTTTCATTCTCTTTAAATGTGATAAACATGGATTATTTGTTCCATCTGAGTCACAACTCCAAATTGATTGCTCAGTAATTCATAATCTAGTATGGAGACCACGATTGATCTGTCTGACATTGCCACGATTTAAATGCGATTGAGAATGCCAAGTGCCCCTTCTGTTTCATTAAATCTTATAAATTTGCGACATCGTTAAATATGTCTTTTTCCTATTCCTCTAGCTAAAAGATCAATAAAAAAACTCGTTCAACTAAATAACAATAACATTTACAATACATCATGTAGCATGGCAAAAATGTATCTGTTTGCTCAAGGTCGTTTGTTTAACTCGAACACTCGGATCTTTAGGGATAATGAAGACTAATGAAACGCTTATCACAATAGGAAAATGAAACACTTTCATCACCAAAAATATGTTTATTCTTGTCTGGAAATATCAGCACTTATTTTTCCTTTTGGTCAACATCATCTTTGTCGTATATGTCATGAACATGATCAGATAAAAAGCAATAACCGAGTGATAATCTCTCATACAACCATGACACGAAAGCTTGGCAGAAAAAGAACTGCTACGCTTGTAGCATAGTGGCCATATGCATTCTGGAATGAATTTCTTAAACGTTTACTGAAATAGAATTTCAGAGTCAATCATCCTTAAATGCTCAGTTCCCCAATTTAATTGACAACAAAAAGGTCAAACGCACACTTCAATAAGCATACGACGAGTTCACCACAAAACACGATTCTAAATATTTATTTCGAGTTAAGCAACCATGAACATATCACAAGCAGCTAGTTTTGATTGTACAATAATCTGTTCTGATAAGGCCGAACCGGAATTAGTTACATGCAATAAAACCAAAATAAGGGTTAAAACTGCAGTTCTACTCTCACCTCGCGAATTGTTTCTGGTAAAATTCTTTCCGTATGGTTAGCATTATTTAAATAAATCTCAACGAGTTTTTGCTGTTGCAGACACTGAGCTCGACAACTGTGTATGGGGGTTATATGAGGAAACCATCTAGTAAGTTTTAAACTTTCAACTAAAAACAAGACACTCAGCCTTGACGAATGAAATCAATGTCACTAGCGGTACCCCGCAAGGATAGGCCCTTGAACGAATATGGTTTCTGATCTACGTGACCGCAAAATGGTTTCGTATTCTTAGGACATAAAAATATGGAGGCGAATTAACAGACTTGATGATTGTTTGTTGTTACAAAATGACCAGGATGCACTGCACAACTCGTTGTCCGAAAGCAAACTACTGTTTAATGTGCAAATGTGCGAACCCGAAGAACAATGCCTGAATTGCACAATAGAAGAAAAGATCTAGACGTCTGAAGTTTTTCTAGTTTGAACAAGAGTCTGCAATGTGAAACTGCCTACAAACCCACCTGCTGCTGAGCATAATACGTGAACCAGTGAGCGTTTTTCCTATGAATCCGTTTCCTATAACGATGAACACGTACATAAACTCGGTTTTATATTATGATGCCTGGGTTTGAAAACCATATATAATATGAAGACTCTGAGCTTGTTGAAAGTTTAGCGACTCAGACGACAGAACTTGTAGGCTCCTTCCTTATTATTGTATATAAAAAGCTTTACTACGATTTACCAACCCTTGGATATTTCATTCTAACTAAGAACTGCTAGCAACATCCAAATTCACAGTTACATGCCGGAAATACCACACTCCCAACTGAAATGCCGTAGCCATTATTATTCGATGCATTTGTGTATTTTGCTTGTAAGTTCCGTGAAATTACGAAAACTTTCCGTTCTTCCAGGCTGAGGTGGATACGCTATGCCCGAACCCTTTTACCGGTCGTCTAAATCAACCAGTCCAAACGGAATTGTATTTGGAGGAGTTGACCGACGCCGTTGAGGAGACAGATGTACAATGTCAAACCGATTTCTTCCTTGATCGACCTCCGACACCTGAATATGTACCAGCGAAAACCGGAGAGGATGTGGCGACACAAATAATGGAAGGCGATGTGAGTTATTTCACTTGACATGTTATTTGATCCCGACGTAATGCCGTCCCTGAAGAAGATGACGATCATGATGATGGTGATGATAATGAGGATGATAATGACGACAATGCTGTTGATGATGATAGCGATAATGATGATGATTTCAAGCATTCCCAACTAAGTAGAAAGTTTCATTTCATTCATCGATAGCATTATTATCCATGGTTTTCAGAACTATGAAAGTTGATTTTTACGAAAATTATTAATAGTGTTTCAGATAATATTTTTAATGTGTATAGTTTGCAGTGGTAGTGCGTAGGATACTCTATGAGTTGTAGAATTCTTGTACGGTGCAAAGGAATTCGTCAGAGATTAAATAAGAAGAACAAGTATCACATAAAATGTACATGCGTATCACCTACAAAACTGTCCGCATGCAAGGGCTACATAAGTGAGTTTATGTTTCAAGGATGTATCCGAATGAACATCATTTCCGTCCAGTGATCGATAGACTAGATCAACATTGCGAATATTTCGTAGGATATGCTACTAAAAAGTAGTCATAATATTAAAAATGTATTACAATTCCAGCGCTCAGCAGTTTTATAAATCATGGAAAAATTCCGTTGGCATATTTCTTACTCATGTATTTTAGTCAAGTTAAGAAACAACAACAGATTATCACTCAATATGGATTCGAAAATTACCGCGCTAAGCCTTTTTTTAAGAACATACTATTTATCCATATATTGATTGACCACTCGAGTTGAGTGGTTGACCTTGAGCGAGAATTTTCATTGGCCGTTTTTTCATGGTTTACTAAAAAGTTCTTTCATTCGAACCTTCAGTTGTCGAGGTCCTTCATTATAAATATATGACTCGGCTGGAGGTAAATTTACACTGGGACGTGTGTGTTGGCCCCCTTCTGTCGATGTTGGCCATGCATGACTAAACAGTTTGTTTCGAGAGGAAATATATCTCCTGCAGTGCTCGCAACGATAGGAAGAACTCGGTCGATCGGCGTCAGTTGCACGCCGACGGTGTGACCTGCGTTCAGCAGGCAAGAGCTGTATCTTCTCCTTCCCAGCTTGTAGACGACGCATTACACAATGCCTCCAATGTGAGCGGTCAAGAGCAAGTTCTTCCCAACTCGCCGGATCAAAGCCAAGATCTTTCATATCTCTTTTGCAAACGTCTTTGTACCGCAAGTGCGTTCTGCTCAATGGTCGACTTCCTGATTGCAACTCTCCATAGAGTAGATCTTTCGGGGCGTAGAATAAGTCGAATTCATTCACAGCTAAACATGTGCACTGGAAATAATTTTCGAGCTACTTGCTCTTGTACATATCAATTTTCTGATGTCACGTTCCATACATGCTACAGTTGTTCGATTTCGAGCTGGAAGTGATGCCAATACTGGAAGTATTGATTGGGAAAACGGTGGAACAATCCTTGTTGGAGGTGATGGAAGAGGAGGAGTTGGCCGATTTGCGCGCACAACAGCAAGCGTTCGAGCAACTTCGACAGGCGGAACGCGCAGAAGTTGAGCGATTGTTGGATCAAGACAGACGGCTGAGGTATGTGAAACGAGATCGCTAAAGTTGTGTTTCCTTTTAAATATACTACAGTTTGATCGGCTAGCGGAATAACATTAATGTGGAACATTTTGAATTACATTTTCTTTGGAACATTTTATTTAACCCAAGCTTGAAAAGATTCACCTGAGTTTATTTCGTGGGTTTTTATGGGTTAAATATTTAGAGATTTCAGTTATGGTGAATGTTAAATGTTCCCCTTTAAAGAATAACACTTTCAATCATAATGCCATTTACCGAAAAGGTTATTCGTTTACTGATTGCGAAAAACTACTCAAGTCATGTAGCATCATCGTGCGAATAACGAAAATGTCTGCTAGCGTTTGGTTCAATGAAAGAATGCAACTTTGTGATGGATGGAACACCTGTTGGGGGTGCCTCAAAATGACTGATATTATCACAACTATTAGATACATTCACCTGACTAATCCTAAGCTGGATAAGAACTGCACAGACCACAGTGGACGCTGGGCTTTTAAGGATAGACAGGTGGTATTAAGATCAATTAAGACACCACAGCCCCTACATGCTTGTGACACGAACAGAAATCATGTTTAAATTGCATTAACCTGATCAATCCTGGCTAAGAACTCCACAGACCTTGATAGGCTCTGAGCCTGTTAAGATGGACAGGCAAGATTGAATTCAATTAAACAAAAACACGCATGCTGTGTAATCGCTCAATTGCTTTGATTGTGTGATTGACATCTGCGGTCCGATTAGCTTCATTTCGTAGGCGGTACGCACACTAGAGGCTAGACTCTTTAATGTCTATTCGCTGCAGAATCAGATACCAGATTGTGGAGATAACAGTCCGATCCATCCTGGTCATTCTTACCTGCCAGTGTCTTTTTCAACTGCCTCAGCGTGAGGTCTGTACACATACAATCCCATTATATCACTTCTAGGTTATCGTGATCAAAGCCATGGCTTGTCAATAACCATAGGATGACAGGTATATGGAGTAAATATATAAAATCATCCGAAAATCACATACCACATGGTTCGCCATATACTCATCGAGTTTAGAAGCGAAAACCTCAACGGATTCCGAGCGTATAATTTCTTCAGGCAAAATGTTTCAAGTGAAACAAATTCTTACAGTGAAAAAATTACAAAGAATATACAATCGAGAATGCGGAATGCTTGAATGTTTTCGTGTTCGAGTAAGGCCATTGGATTTTAGCAAGTGTTTAAGGGGATGATTTTCAGTATGCAATATTTTGAATCGTGTAGATTTAGTTTTAACATTCGCTCTTTGAAAGGCAAATTTCTGTAACAGGAGACAAAACTTGTCACACGATGATAAATCCTGCCAAGTAGCTCGATATCCTTCCTCAGCCATGGTGCCCAGGTTTGGATGGAATATTCCATAACAGGACGTACATACGTGTTAATTAACCGGGGTAAGGTTTCGGGCATGAAAACCTGAAAATCCTTTTTGGAAGACTCAAGATACGGCAGGATTTATTGTACACTGTTAGCCAATGATGTCCAGGGTTAAGGTTAAACGACATATTTTTCAGCGGTGGTCCAAACGAGATTATGCGTGCCAAGCTGAGGTACGAAATTCGTTGGGCAGCATGAAGATATCTTATCCTTGAGGTGTGTCTTACACAAGTTTTTCGAACATCTGCTTTATTGGAGATTCTACTTGTTCTCCTCTGACGCGTTTTACAAGATTTCACCAGTTGAATTTGTAATTTCATTTATCACTTGAGAAGGTTAGCTCTGTCATAGTGGCGATGACGTGTGCCATTCGGTCGAAGCGTTGTCCATCCAAAACGATTTGCGCTGGTTCAATAAATAGATACTTAGCTAGAACTAGTCGCAGAAGCAGCCGCGATAGCCTTACACCCTATCCAGTCAATAAGTTATCAGTGCTTAACATCTCGTTTTAATGGGAGGGTAAACAAGCGACTGCCCTATGGACCAACGTGGTAAGATTGAAAAGTATAAATTACCACTATTCCAAGCCTCACCTCAAAAAGCTTGTCCTCAGTGAATTTCCACGTTCAAGAAATAGCTGGTTCCCACGGATTTATAATGTTGACTTGGAGATAATGTGCATGAAGTCAAATTCGTGGAGTGCTGTACTAATCTCATTTATTTTTGGATGAAAACGGTGACTTCTTTCATCAATTTATGGAAAACTTGCCGCCTCCCCCTGAGCATTATCTTCATTTCTAGAGAAGAAAAGGAGAGGAGACGACAACAACACGCAGAGGCTATGCAGAGAGAAGAGGAATTATTACGAAAAGTCACAGCCAGTGTGTTCGCAAAAACCTATTTGACGGACCTGGTTGGCAACGTGTACAAGACGCTTTTGGATAGAGGCTACTTCTATGACCCTGTAGAGAGAGGTGAGTGCGGTGTGCTCAAAATAATTAGGATTGCCATGGTGACTTGATTATTTACCGTGGAAATAATTCCAATGGCATACGACAACGCAGCTTGCATGCGTGTTTTTCCCTATAATCCCCTGTTGTTTGTCTTACTCGTTTGTTTTCATGTATAACTCCGTTTCGAATGCATAGCAATGCAGTATTGTTATTGGTTACAGGTATGACGTTGTCTTTGAAGTTAATGGTGAGAGTGATACAGAGCCAAGTTTGGTCGTTTTACCATTATCGTCGTTCCGACGCAACGAATAGCTTCATGGTGTTTTCCGTCAATAGAGACAGACCCGGACGATAATCGCTTTAATGTATTGTGGTACCTACATCCCCCGCACGTTCACACCACTGCCGGTTTCTGACTGTTTGCCATCCTCAGGTGGAGACAGTAAGATTAGGTTCAGTGGGTATTGTTACAGTGTTACAGTGGTACACAAAGTTATACTTAATGTCACTGTGACGTAAGGTCTGTACAATGAACCATGATGTTCAAACTCAGAATCCCATAGTGATTCCTGGTCGAGCACTCAAGGCGCTTATGGATGACCAAAGTAATGTGTTGCTCACATCCCCATCCCTTACACACCACTACCGGTTTCTGGCTGTTTGCCGTCATCAGGTGGAAACAGTAAGATTAGGTTCAGTGGGCCTTGTAACACTGGTTAAGTGGTAAACAAAGATATACTTGAAAGCCATCGTTAATCACCAATTATCACTGATGGTTTTGTAGACACCTAGATGATGGTCAATCTGATGCGACTTTGAGCATATCGTTGCAATTGGATTGGACTATGTACGTATCGATTTTCGCGCGTAAGAAAGCGACATGACAATTGCGACAACTTTTGTAACCTTTCAAATGCCGAACTATTGTGATGGGTGAGAAAAACTAAAAAATCAAAACAAACACAATCAGCGTTACTTTTCAACGGTTGACACCAACGACCTTGAAAATTCACTCCTATTTTCATTGGTCTTACAGCATTGGTGAATATAAAAAACACCAAAGTATTTGAAAATATTCGAGACCGATCGGGAGTCCACAATCGTGAAAATAAAGTTTGACGAAGCTTCTGTGTTCAGAAGCGCAACGTTACCAAAAACTTACTATAACCGATTCATTGCAAAATTTATTTTCATGATTATGAAAAACACCGTCTCACACAGAGTTGCCCAGTATAACGATTGGCTAAAAATTACTGCTCAAATCACATTCGCTTGTGCCATTCTTGCGTAATTGTGTCATCCAAGTCTCTCGTTTTGTAAGGAATGGAAGGGTCAGTAAGAGAATTCTGATACAATGACTCAAATTTATATGTGCGAAAAGCACAAAAGCGGGATAGCTTCAGCAATTTACACAAACCTGCATCTCGCATCGATGCTCTGCCGTCGATTACAATTAGGGTGAAAAAAATAACTAAGAGGCGAAAAGAGACAAAAACATGTTCATGAGGGTATAATGCATACAAACTAGGTTGAAACCTCTAACAACACATGGAAACAATTTTCAAGTAACCCAAAAACAACAGGATCAAAAAGCGTCTGAATTTCACCTCCTCGCGTATCATTGTTTAACAAATTTCCCTCTGTTGATCCATGTTCATTCACACCAATCGACTTTGTCAAATTAGGATTTGGATTTTTCGTAAGTATCGGCCATTTAAAAATGGTTCTCAGTTACGGAGCTGTTTTGCTGTCATACGTTTTCCCTCCTGTTCGTTTTTGAACAGATATCGAAGAAGGATTCTATCCATGGCTTATGGAGGAATTGGATCAAGACCTTCAACTAGAAAAGCAAGCGAGAATGCTCCTGGACCAAATGATTCGCGAGGTGAGTTGAAGTCACATCGCGAAGCACTTCCGGGCTGTAAACTAAAGTGAAATTACAGAAAATGAAGCATTAAATGTTTCAAATTTACTGGAAACAAAAATCATCAATATGTTTTATTAACAAACTTGTTTCGACAAATTTTGGGGCGTACTCAAACTCATATTCTGAGGAACATTATGCAGGCAACCATGTATAGAATGAGACAACAGGCCACTCAAGTTGACTTATTTCAGACAGTGTTTAGATTTGACTGGAACACCTCCGTGCGTTTGGCAATTTTCAGCTCATCCAATCCGCATCTACAGAAACATAAAGGGGACGTCTTAAACAAATCTGATTCCAAACATCCGACTTCACATGCATTTCCAGCATACACACGCCCTAAAACCGGTTTTGTGCTGCTTGCACTCATCAGATTGGGACAGTAGGATCAGGATCCATATCCGCTTGAAACAGTGGGAGAATGGTAAACAAGCTGCGATTGTTTGCCACTGTTGGATAAGGTTGGTACGACCGACCTGTGCAATCACATGTGTCCAAACACATGGTGAATGAACAGAAAAGCTCGTTTGAATGCCTTTCCGTCACACATCCACCCCACGACCGGTTTCGTGCTGATCGCACTCATCAGGTATGGACAGTACGACCAAGATGCGCATGCTTTGAAACAGTGAAATTAAGGTAAACAAAAGTTTGAATGTTGGATAAGGCTGTCATGATCAAAATTGGTGTGTGTGATGGAAATGCATGCAAATGATTTTTGTTCCAATCCCTGTGTTTAACTAATCTATACCACCTGATATTGTGCAGCTGTTTGTATTTTGTATTCAGACAATTTAAATCACGTGACCTAGAAAATGTCAAGGTCATCTCTTGATTGTCATGCAGCTGTCAAAGGTTAGCTTGGGCAGATATCCGTTTGGTGTCAGTGTACTACGAATTTGCCGGTAGAATCAATAGGTGGTTTATTATCATTATATTTATGAAGTGTACCGCTGATAATTTTGACCTCCGTAGAATATTAAACCCGGTCGTTACATTTAACGGTTGAGTACTTTTGATAGTAACACAATCAGACTCTCCAACATATCATGTTTGATAATACGGAGAAATCATTCCTGCCACGCAGATTGTAGACGAGAATCACCAGGCGTACCTGAAACTGCAAGAACTGGATGCCGAGAAAAGAAAACTGGCTGATCACCAAGATAAACCAGAACAAATCGTCATGCAGGAAACCAATGCCGCTAAGAGCGAACAAGATGAAACAACGGAACAAGGGCAGGGTATAGACGAAATAGAAGACGAGCAGCGTAATGTTGATCCGAACATGAATGCAGTAATGGTAAGTCAAGTAAAGTAAGTAAGTATCATCATCATCGTCTCGTCCTCATCAGAGCGAGACCCAGCCACAACGGTTTACTTTCGAACCATGCTAACTACTAGATTGATGTTGAAAAGCTTAGATCTGTTCTGATGTAATCTGAGCGATAATTAGGAAACTTCTCACTCATATATATTCAGATGATTCTTACTCCCAATATACTGAAATCTAAATGTGCTTTCCAACAAAAGTTTGGATTAAATGCTATCAGAATTTGAAATAAATAGGATTTCAAAGAAGGTTTAATAGGGTCCCTCTCAAAATTGTCCGATTAAAATAATTATCTAAAGTTGTGGTATAAAAAATTATTGCATATGATGGAAATGAAATTACTACAGTCAAATTATATTTCTTTCGCACGCAACAATGTCAAACATATGGAACAAACAAATAAAAAATTACATCGAGCAAATAGATTCTTGATAACAAAAGAGAAATTTATCGCATTCACAGATTACATTTGGGTTAAAATATTTCAAATTTCGCGTCAGTCATCGCACGACCTGTTTCATGCTGTTTTTCGACTAATCGGATATGAAAGGTACGGCTAGTTTTGAGTTATTAAAATGGTAAAGAAAGGCTGGGGTGTTTGATCAGAGCGCACACATACATGAGATGAACGGCACGGGAAGACGTATATCATGTATTGGGGCGCATTCAAGTTACAGAAAAAACTATTTCCCACGTGAAAGGAAAGGTAGGGATAGAAAGCAAGGTTCGGGATGAACTAAAAATCATAAATTTCAAACGCTACACAAGTGGAATTGAGTCGATTTTGAGCATTTCATTTGATCGATATTACTCACAAGTAGTGAATGTTATAAAATATGTATACCAAGTAACTTGTGATCGTTCATGTTGCATTATTGTTAGATAGATTGAAGAATAAAACGAAAGAAGAGAAAAATAGCGTTTTTCCGTTTCACCCATTTACATCAATCAAATCAATTTGAACAAACAAAGTTAACGAAAAAAGGGCGTAGAAACATTTTGAGCGGAGATTTTTTGTGAAATTCAAATAGTCAGTCACGTCGTTAAATCGAAGACAGCTTTTGATCGTTCAGACAAATCAGGTTCTAGATAAGGGATGAAAGAATGTTAGAATTTTTCTGTTTTTGTTGAATAATGGATGCCATATTTACTTTGTGTGTAAGATAATGATTTACAGGTTTTCCCGGTGCAACCTTCATCTTAAAATGGTATGCACCATCCGCTAGAAAATTAAGGCTTGACCGGTGCTAAATTAATCTTACAAGTTACCAAACCAAAAAACCTAGCTTGTTTCTTCCGATGTAAGCCTTTACGACCACAGTTCCAATAGTAGATGTACTTATCATTCTATTTCTCCATAAAACTACCCTAAAAATAAATGAACCTTTTGCGCCAGGAATTAAATTTTGAAGCCATCCGTAAAGAACTTGTCTGGGTAACGATTTGCAGGCGGCAGAATCATGTTCGGAACATCGACCATCAATTAAGCACCAACTTATCAAAAGTATTGATGAATCTTTTGTCCGTAGCGAGTCAGTCGTTATCAGATCACTGTTCTAATCGAGAAATTTCATAATTCACTTCACTATCCACTCAAGCATTCCATTCCACCTCAAACCTAAACTGATTTATACTTCACAGGAAGAAGACGAAGACGCAGAAGAAGCACAAAACGAGGAAGGAGATGAATAAGCAATTACTCACGTTTCTACGGAGATTAATTATGGAAAATGTTTACTACTTTTCATTTATCATCGATAAAAAATATACTTTATATTGAAGCAACCTTATCAAATTATTAATATTTAACGAGAAAAACGTGATATAAGGTCACATGTTCTGTAGACGTACTACGAGACAAGCTAACGAAAAGTCGGTTCAGCATATGAATAGCATCTAACGTGTTAATATATCAGTACCAGCTCAATTCAGCAATATTCAGGATGTATATTAAAGCAGAAACATCACTGAACCGCTATCCGTTGAAGCTTGTAGAAATAGTCCAAAGACGGTAGTGGAGTGCCGGTGCAAAGCTAGTGTTTGTCTTCCCCAATAGACGTCGACCATTCGTGTATATCACGAGCGCACGAGTGATCTCATGTTCCAAAGCGTTTTACATGAAAATACGTTTCGACAGTTGAGTATCAATAACTCCGGTAGCGTTCAGCAGCCGAGATAAATATATGCTTTTCCCCAGCTAAATGATGACGCTTCACCTCCAAAGTGGGCGGTCAAAAGCAGCCCTTCCCAACTCGTATTGTCAATGTAAATAGTAAAAAATTGTATGATCAGTTTAAAGGAACTCCAATGGGGTCACCTATTTTTGGACTGATAGCGGAAGCAGTAATGCAGAGATTGAAACGCATTGCAATTCCTCTAATAGAACTGAAAGTTTGGGTGCGCTACGTGGACGACACCTTCGTCATAATAAAGAAATCGCAAGTAGAATACGCTCATAGACTACTGAATTGCGTCTTCACAGGAATACAGTTCACAAAAGAAACTGAAATCAACATGAGCCTACCTTTCTTGGATGTCCTCGTAACTAAAGGCGACACAGGATCCCTCCAGACAAGTGTCTACCGAAAGCGCACACATACGGACCAAATCCTGAACTTCAAAAGCAATCATCCGATTGCACACAAAAAGAGCTGCGTACGAACGCTATTCAACCGAGCGCAGACGCACTGCAACTCGTCTGAAACGCTGGGAGAGGAAGAAAGATACCTTTTCAAGATCTTCAAGAAAAACGGTTACCCGGAGAACCTTATACTAAGATACAAATCGCCAATAAGCTTGCCTACGGAGAAACCAAACGTACAGGTCAGGAAACCTTTACCATACATTGAGAATGTTTCGGAAATCGCTGAAAGAGTAATGCGACCACTTCGAATCAACGCTGTACACAGACCTATGCGAACACTCCGCAATCAGCTGTGCAAATTGAAAGATAGCTTGAAAGAAGAAGACAAAACAAACGTGGTCTACAAAATCCCATGCGCGGATTGTGAGATGCATTACGTGGGACAAACTGGAAGGAGACTGGGTACCAGACTGAGTGAACATCAGTCAGTGATAAGGAGGCACGATTACAAATCGTTACTATCAATTCACGTTGACCAAAAAGGACACCAAGTCAACTGGAATGGAACCAGAGTCATTGCAAGGGGACGCACGCGCCACATACGGGAATTCCTCGAAGCGTAGCACTCCACAACGCGGTCAATTGTACGACATGAGAAACCAAATCTTAAGCCGCGTGACCTTGAGAACAACCAATGGCGAGGAAATAAACAGAATAGTCAGCGTATAAAATCAGAAAACACGACCATTCCGAACCCTTCGCAAGAAGCTGAGCTGACGATGTCATCTAGCTTGATGACGAAACGTCCTACTGCTACAATGCCAGCTCAGCGAACACCCAATCCCTGAGCTACAAGTATTCGCTTCAGTATAAATAGCTTTCGTGTCATTTGAAAAGATCTTTGTAAATCAAGAGTGGACTACAGAACCGTTTGATTAAAATTCTCTAAGGAGTAGATATTTGGAAACGAGATCGTTTTCAAATCTATTAACATGATCCATAGAGTGTAGGCGGTGCAGTCCTAGTAGGGTAAACATGCTTTGCAGACCAGTTTGAAAAAGAAACTCTCCATTTGCTGCGCTGTACAACCATGACATGTTCAAGTTGAGGGGAATGCTCATGTGTTTGTGAAATCACAAGGTTGATCCAGGCAAAGCGCCATACAGTCATAGATTTCACGTGGACTAATATACTGTCAGGTTGTCTAGGGCTAGACAGATAGTAAATAAGTTGGCGTGCAAAAATTTCGTTGATTGAATCATGTTTTGTACATGCGAAGCGGTTGTTTGTATCACTTGTGTAAATCACGGCTTAGATCATTCAAGTGGCGGCAGTTACAGCGGCCGGTCTACCTGGTTGAGGTTCAGGATCATAACCCAATGATTTTGGTTGAAAAATAACGTAATCCTACGCCCGTTCATACAATTCACCCGGCGGTTAATTAAGAAAAAATGTAATAAAAGCAATGCATTGAAACTGTACAAAGGTTCAGAAGCTGGATGATCAATCACTATCGGAGTAGGTAATTCCCAAAAGAGAAGCAGCGCCTGGGCCATCACAGTTTTGATCAGAAATTTTCGCTACCTTCGAAGGTAGGCAATCAATATCGGCAGTTCTATTCCCCTGGGGATGATTGTTGATATTCTCCACTTGGACATCTTTTTTCACTCGGACAACACCTTGAAGTTGCCTTTTCATATAGGATTTATTCGAAGAGCACGAAGGCTGTGGAAATAAGTGTGCGTAATGAAGGTGAGAATGCTCGAAGCAGATCCTAACGTTGCAAACGCTGATCAGATATTGCGCTTACCTTTGGCAACTGAGGTACACGGGATGTTTTAACTGACGTGGAATCAGACTGAGTGTCGGGAATTGGTGGTGGACCCGTTTCATTTTCAACAACAATAAAGGTGTCCTCTTCCTCAATGGATTCCTGAGCAGGGGCTGATCGAGATGCTAATAATTCCCTTCAATCAATGAATTAGAAAAACAGTCCTATTACTTGATCAACCGCTCGTCCTCTTCCTCTTCAAGTTTCTTCTTCGCTTCCTCCTCTTGCCACAAACTACGGAATAGTAAATGATCAGGGCCCATGCCAGCTTGTCGTTCATTCAACTGTTTCAAATCTTCAATAACCTCGACCATTTCCATTTCGTGTTTGCTTTGATCCGTGCGCTTTTCAAGCATTTTCATAGGATTGTTGGCCAATTCCTCCTCTTCTTCCGCCTGGCGTTTAGCTTCCAATTCCTCCGCGGTTTTCAGTGCTTCAAAGTTACGCTTCGCACCGCCTTCGATCACATAATCACCATTTTCAATATCGGTCTGAAAGAATGGTCACAACATGAAAAACGGGTGACAACATACGCGCCATATGATTTCTGCGCAGCAAGTGGGGCACCGAATAAAGAAACGATAATGCCGTAGTCCCAAATAGTCCACGTTTTCGGCGGTCTCCATGCGAGAATTGAACTTTTTCGCTTTGTATATGTAACCGTTGCATGTTAAACACCTGGAATAATGGGCATTTTGACGGATTTAACCAACCTCATATTGAACGGAGCCATAGTACGAATGTTGAATTGTCTGCGTCGACCGCCGCAGCGCATACGAGGTATTTTATTCGGGTCATAATCCGGGGGAAAATATTTCTATCACGCGTGAATGATATTACGGAGGAAAAACACGACATACATTCAAAACCTTTCGTTCGGACATGAGTGGGTGCGAAAAGCTGCAAAAACAACGGCATAGACTGATTAATGCAATATAAATACGCTAGGAGAACCTAAGGAAAAAGAGCAACCGCTTTCATAGACAAATAACTCGTGTAAGAAGCGTGTATGAAATCATAAACCAAAGTCAGAGAAAGTGCCACAAGTGAGTTGATATGATGTCAAGTTGTCCAGACCGATACAAATATCTAAACGGATAATGGCAGTAAGACCACATGTCATTAGCAGTGGCCTCGGCAAACTTGCAGTATCTTAGCACAATGCGGTCTGTGACAGTGAGATACGTTGATGGATCAGGCTTGTGATTTCATGTGTACAGGTCGATTTTGGTATTCAAAGACTTCAGTATGGCGTTCGACCGAGTGCCATACCAACAACTTTTCGTCGCGTTGAAGAGCCTTGGTCTTTAGAATTAGATGGATTTATTCATCTCCGGGCGGTCAAACCGCGTGGAGGTAAATGGATTTTGTTTGCAGTGGTGAAAAAGAGTTGGGTTTTCCACAAGGTTCCGTTTGTGGTTCGCTTTGAGAACGACTTTCATGACGCGGTTGCTATATTTCCTATCATTTGCTAGCAGTTTGAAATTGTGGGCCTCCAACAATTCTACTAGCAACTGCGGCGAACAGACAGATTAGTCCAATGGATGGCGTGTATAAAAAATTGTGTAGCACTTCAGTGCTGTGCAGCTAAGACCGTGCTATAATGATTTGCGACCGGTAGAGAGCTGCATGCGAATACACGCTGGAGTCTCACTGCTATTTCTATTTTCCCTTCCAATATCTGTCTATGCCTGGGCAACCTGACGATGTCCACACGCCCATTTGGAAAGTGAATGAGCAAGATGTGGATGAGTTGAACTTTCTTGAGTAAATGTTCAAAATTTGAGGAGCGAGAATTTTGCCTTAAAAGGACTTCACAATGGGGTTGTCAACCACGAAGGAAGACTCGTACCTGAGGTCGATCGCCGGATGTGCAATCGTGAAGTACTTCGTGCTGTGCTGCTAACGCCGTGCTAAATTGATTGGCCAGAGGTAGTGAGCTGCATGCTGAAACAGGCGGCAGTCTCACTACCATTTCTTGTTCATTTTTCTTCCTTATATCTGTCTAGGCCTGTGTAACCTGACAGTATCTTAGCCCACGTGCAGTCTCTGACTGTGCGGCATTTTGCCTGGATCAGGCTTGCGCTTTCATACCATACCATATCGATCGCCGAGTATATTGAAATAAATGTTCGTGGGTGTTTAGTTAGTCGCAATGCATAACAAGGATTTAACAGAATGGAGTGCTTTTAGTAGAACAGCCTCCCATCGATCAATCAGTAGATTTCTTGATTTTGATGCAAGAGTAGTGGCCTTCCACAGCGTACCATTTAATTTCTCAACTAATCCGTTACCTTAAAGGCTGTATGGAGTGGTTCGACTAGTGACAATTCCTGTCTTGTGGAAACTTTCGAATATCCTTAAACATGAAGATCTCCGGAGGATGGTATGCCAAATATACCGAACAACTGGGAAAAACAATGGATAGCCGTTTGAGCCGAGGTATCGGAACAAGCAAAGGTGAACGGGAAGCGAGCGTATTCGTTAATCATAGTAAGTACCGATTTCGAATTGTAGAAGTCAGAGGATCTTTGAAATCAATACTAATTCTTTCGAACCTATATCAGCATTCTTTTGCCAGGACTACATTTTCTTTATCCTGATGAGTTTGTAGTGATTTGTACAGTCATGTGTTTTGTATCATCTTAATTTGTTAACTTTGGATTACCGAGAGAGTCATTCTGATCTAGCGAGTTCTTTTTATCGTTATCACTCGCCTTTCATTGATTTTCTGATTGTTAACTCAGTTGACATAATTCATCTGTTAAATACCATTTGTGCATAGTCAGCACACAAAAAAGCAATATACTCCTTGTCCACGCACGTTCCTCATTCTTCTGTGTTTGTCTCGTAATCAACGTTATATGTGGCTATAACAGTAACACACGCAGTCCAACAATCAATGGCACTTGACACCTTGTCTGGCTCCAGACTTGTTTCTTATGAGGATGATAAGTTCAATTACCTTTCATTAATTTGAGTTCACATAAGTCTTCTCAAACAGAAACGCAGCTTTTCTGCTTTACCGGCCTGCTCAGAAATCGACGATAACCCCAGAGAACGTTATGCATCTCATTTCAATGAAGAAGCACTCAAGTTGCGACCAGGGCCCCATTTAGCTCGACAAATATTTGCAAGTAATAATGCCTAAAACGCCTGCTAATTATGAATCAAACAGAATAGTTGTGCATCTAAACCCAAAAAGGTTTACCTTTATGTGAACAAATGTTTAAGAAGACAAGACAACAACAACGTTTTTAATAGTCAACTGAGTTAATGAATATAGTACAGATGACTCAAAAGCTGAGATTACGGCAGACTTTTTGTTTCAGGCATCACGAGTAAACTGCCTGATAATATGCCCATTGATAAAATCGCTACTGCAACGCTCGGCAATATCCCCATCAAGGGGGAAATTGTTCATTATCTACTTGGAGATCGTGACACAACGAAGTCACCTGAATGGGATGCGACGCATCCCATCATCATCATCATCATCATCATCATGAAGCACAAGCTTGGAGCCAGACAAAGTTCGAAGGCATGATAACCATGATCAATAATTACCAGTGTTTGTACAATTAAATAGTAGTATGTACAATTGCAAATGTAGTATTCTAAGCCATTTTACAAACAGGGTGATAAGAACAGTTTTAGTAATTACTGATCAATATGCTTTACATCTGTTATGTTGAAGACTATGGAAAAACTCGTAAAACCTAACATTATGTGTCATTTTTATCACTGAGGTATACTTACGCTTGCGTCAAGCGTACTAAGCGTCGGCGATGTATAAAGAACCTCATATTGACAATAAAGACTTAAACAGAGGATAGAGACAATAGGAGACCGTCCGACGCGATTTTTTCGACTATTCTGAGGCGTCTGACCGACTGCATTGATTGAAGGCGTGTGGGTGCGGAACCTTTGTTTTTGATTGGCTCAGAGTTGCAAATGTGGTGTTGCCACTAAACGTGAGCAATCCTTCAAAAACAACATTGGTCGAAATTATCCAGCCTCATAACATCTTTTGTGTAAACTGTCCAACATTCGTTCCCGTAAAGCCATACTGCTATAACCGAATTAAAATAGATCCTTTCCTTGAGGCTCAAGCTTAAATCACGTCTATTTCAGAGGCATTTAAGTATGGCGTTAGCATTTCTGGAGGTGATTTCTTTCTCAGCCCAACCCCAACACCCACGGATGTGAAATCGTGCAGTACTTTGGTTGCCTGGGCAATCTGATAGAATCTTAGCCCACATGCAGTCTCTGACTTTGCGGCACTTCGCCTGGATCAGGCTTGTGCTTTCATACTTTGTACTATGCGGCTAACACCGTGCTGAATTGATTGACCACCGGTATTGAGCTGCGGGGTTATCGGGCTCCGAACTGGAAATTCCCAGAAAAGGGCGTATGAACCGCTTCGTCGGTCACCGGCCACCGATAGGTGCGAACCTCTCTCGCTCCACTGCCTTGTTGGTAAAGGCTCGGGGTGGGACCCCCTAAACGAAATCTCCCCTACTTCGGTGTAGGCAACCGGGTAGTATCATGCCTACGTTCAACGATGCCGATGACAACGCTTTGTACCCCCCTTCTCGCTTTGTACATCTCATTGTTTATGTTGAACGGCACTATATCTGTATCAGATTGTGCAAATATAATAATAATAATAATAATTGAGCTGCGTGCTGAAATATGCTGGGGTCTCAACCGTTTCCATTTCTATTTTCTTTCTCATATCTATCTAGGTTTGGGCATCTTGAACGCATCTTAGCCTAAAGGTGCAGTCTGACGGTGCAGCATTTTACCGAGATCAGGCTTTTGCTCACATACCATACCATCACCCACCAAACTTTCTGGGCAGTTGAACTGTTCAACAAAAACTATTGATGGCAAAATATGGCTAATCACGAAGAAAAATATAGCCAATTCTTATATGACATAATATCCAAGGTCGGTTGTATAATGTCGAGTTTTCACCCAGTAAGTATTTATGACGTACGAAAGCAAAAGCTTGATGCAGACAAGGTGTCGCACAGTCACAGATTGCAAGTGGGTTATGATATTGTCAGGTTGCTCAGGTCTAGAGAGATATGAAAAAGGAAAACAGAAATGCCATTGAGACTCAATATGTTCTCGCAAGCAGCTTCTTACCGGTGGAAAATCAATTCAGCACGGTGTTCGCTGCACAACACTGAATTATTGGACTATTGCACATCCGTGCAAGAATGAGGAAATTAGGAAAGCCTTATGTTACACATGTAGTGGGGTTGAATGGCAGTAAAAGGCTACCGTGCGCCTAGACGGGTATCCGTGTTTTAGCAACGGATGCAGAACGAAGATCTGGTCTTCGCATCCACGCCTTGGCCAAAGACCATTTCGCTCTTTGCGTGAAATGTCATCCCAAAACGGGGTAAATGTGCGAAGATGGATTACAACCAGAATCTTAGCAACCCACGGAATAAAGGATATCCCATCGATAGTTGCTGCATTCGTCGCACGCTTCTTTTATGGAGGGTATTATTAAGGATACACCCCATCTCATCGATTTAAACCTATGAGAACCGATAGAGAAATTCCGATCGACTGTCTCGCCACCTTCCTTGAAAAAGGCCGGGTGGAACTCGACGGGGCCGAGCGACTTGTACCGCTTTAGAGATTGAAATTCTTTCCGTACTTCTTCAACACTGGGCCGGGCTAACGTCACTTATTATTATGAATGAGTGTCGAATACCGGTAGCGTCATCAGGAGAATGCTGATTGAACTGGTGTCTAAAGTAAAGAAATTTGAGTGCAATCGGTTAGAGTAGTTTTTTGGTAACGTTTCACTTCTGACACAGAAGCTTCGTCAGACCAAGGGTGATAGTCAGGACAGGGAACATGATTAAGTAGTAGTCAACCCACTTATTTGACCTTACCGCTAAACAGCCTATATTACGCCTACAGTGTGTCACGTCTCGTGGGAATGACCGGGATCAGTGGTCCATTTTCCTCAGTGTGTATCCAAATCAATCTGATACAAGTGAACACGGTCAAGGTCAGTTGATACAGCTGCCCACATACGTAAAAGTACATAACTAACGGTGCTAAAGCTATTTTGAAGAAAAACAAAAATCTAATTAACTAGTAGGTATACGATGAATAAAAACTATTTACTTTCACATCAGTGCCGAGCGCCAGATTGTGGAGATTTCTGCCCCATCCAGCTTATTGACCGCCAGTCGACCTGCCTTGGCAATTTCGACCGCCTCCGCATGAAGGCGTTCGTTATACGGTTTAATACCGCATCTCAATATTGCCATATTGTCTAGATCTACGCTGTTGCCCGTATCTAAAACGTGCTTCGCCAAGGCGGAATCACGAATAAGGGATTGATATTCCGTCGCATCCCGGGGCTGTCTCCGGAGACGCTTTCTGTGTTCTTCGATTCTAGTGTAAATTTCTGTGGAAGTCTGCCCTATGTAAACAACGAACAGTCCTTACAGTTGATTCTGTAGGTGCTGTTCGTCACGCTAGATAAAGGCGTCTTATCCTTGAGGTGCATCAGAACTACTTAATCATGTTCCTTGTCCTGACTATCACCCTTGGTCTGACGAAGCATCCGTGTCAGCAGTGAAACGTTACCCAAAAACTACTCTAACCGATTGCACTCGAATTTCTTTGCATTATGAATACACGGTCGGTCCCAAACATACTCCAATCGATTGGTGTCTGAAGTATTTTCTTCCTTTCTCGTTAAGCGCGAACCGTAGACGTTGAAGATGGTTTTACTCAGACCATGTGGCTTAACGTCTCGGAAACTAATCAATTGCTAATGCTTTCTCGTGTTACTCAGCCGATAATCGTTTCACCAAGACGACATGTCGCACATCAGGCACTCTTTGATGAAGAGTCAAAGACACTTTCGATCTTTATACTCAAAGCGACTCGTTAAAGCTTTCAACTGATTCATCTGCTTTCTTATAGAAGACATGTTGTGAGTATGACATTGCCTTTGTGCACATCTGCTACCCTACTTTTACTCACGTCTCTCTCTTTCCATTTTAGCTCTCATACTGTCATTCTGAAGTGAATAAAACCTGACTTCCGGGTACTGAATACTTCTGCTTTCAATCTATATCTGCTTGACAAAACTATACTTCAATTTATTCACTTCAAGAATACTTGATCACGGAACGTCATCTTCAATCTGAACGATTCGACGTCGACCCCAGTTCTCCTGAAGCTGCGAAACGGTGGAATCATTGGTATAAAACCGCCGCCGTTAATGCTGAAGAGTCAGTTAAACTCAATTACTTGATCAACTTTGTCTCCGCCGCGGTTTACGACTACATAACTGAGTGCAACAACTTCAACGATGCCATCTCTGTCCTCAAGAATCTTTACATGCAGCCTCAAAACGAAGTGTTTGCACGCCATCTTCTTGCCACTTGTAAACAAGAAAGCGACCAATCTCTCGGTCGATTCGCTTTAAAACTAAGGTCCTTGGCAAAGGAATGTAATTTCACAGCCGCGACAGCCGAATAATACTGTGACGATGCTATCCGGGACGCATTCATCACTGGCATACGATCAAATAGCATGCGACAACGTTTACTCGAGTGGCGTTCGTTGGATTTTCAGACAGCCTTCAAACAAGCACGCTCTTTGGAGCTAGCCGAAATACAATCGCATACTTATCAGAACCATAATATCCCATGTGGTACGACTTCCGAAACCACCAGTTCAGTTGCTGACCCTACCGAAGCTACGGAGATAACAGCCGCGGTATCGACACTCAAATGCTTCTTTTGTGGCTACAGTCGACATCCTCGTGTGAAGTGCCCCGCTCGTGATGCAACTTGTAAAGCCTGTGGCAAAAAGGGTCATTTTCCGTCTGTTTGCCTGTCCTCCCGCAAGACGAAGCCCAGCGCGATTAACTCCACCATCTCAGCTCTTGCTTCAACCTCAGCTCCGGAAAGTTTATCCAAAGCTGTGATTCCTTTGTACATAAACGGGATAAAGCTCGAGGCTCTAATCGATACGGGAAGTTCCGAAAGCTATATTTCAACATCACTATCCAGTTATACGGACGGTCATTGTTTTCTCTCAGTCTCAATCAATGGTTCTACCTATCACAACATCAAATTCTCGGTACTCCCGAATCTATGTTCAGATGTTCTTTTGGGTCATGACTTTTTGAAGTTGCATCAAAAGGTGGAAATTCCTTTTGGAGGTGCTCTACCACCTCTGTCTATTTGTGGGTTAACCGCTGCTAACGTTGATCCCCCGATACTCTTCAATCATCTCTCGAAAAATTGCAAACCAATAACAACGAAATCCAGACGACATTCCGTCCCGGACGAACAGTTCATACGTTCAGAAATCAAGCGTCTTTTGAATGAAGGGATCATCGAACCGTCGGTCTCTCCGTGGAGAGCCCAGGTCTTGGTCACGACGAATGAACGTCATACGAAAAGTCTGGTTGTCGACTACAGTCAAACTATGCACGGATGTGCAATCGTGCAGCATTTATGTGCTGTGCGGCTAACATCGTGCTAAATTGATTGGCCAACGGTAGTGAGCTGCATGCGAGTACACGCTGGGAGTATCAATACCATTTCTATGTTCTATTACCCCCTCATATCTGTCTAGGCCTGGGCAACCTGACAGTATCTTAGCCCACGTGCAGTCTCTGACTGTGCGGCACTTTGCCTGGAACAGGCTTGTGCTTTCATACATACATACAGTCAAACTATGAATCGGTACACCCAGCTGGATGCATATCCTTTTCCACGTATAGACGTAATGATTGAAAAAGTTTCACAGTACAAATACTTCAGTACTTTAGATCTGCTGAGTGCTTATCATCAAATACCCCTGCACAATGATGACAAAAAGTTCGTCGCTTTCGAGGCTTGTGGCAAATTGTATCAGTTTTGTCGAATACCTTTCGGTGTTACAAACGGTGTTTCCAGTTTCCAGCGTATCATGGATGTCATAATAGAAAACGAGAAACTAGAAGATATTTTCGTTTACATTGACAGTGTTACCATATGCGGTATTGATAAAACTCAGCATGACAGTAATTTAGAGAAGTTTCTGATCGCATAGAAGAAGTACAACATAACATTCAATGATTCCAAGAGTATCATCTGCTCGGATACTATCCGATTGCTTGGCTACGAGGTAACACAGGGGGCAATCAAACCTGATCCTGATCGACTACAACCGCTTCGAATCCTAGAACGGCCTAGCAACATCAAAGCTCAGCAGAGAATTGTGGGAATGTTCGCCTATTATTCTCAATGGATTTCACACTTCTCAGATAAAATCCATCCACTTGTCCACAATAAAACTTTTCCGTTGCCGGAGCACGTTGTCGAGACATTCCGGGCCTTTTGCGCAGTGGTAGTAACAATTGATCATAACGTACCGCTCACAGTGTAAACTGATGCTTCGGATGTAGCAATCGCGGCGACTTTGAATCAAAATGGCAGACCTGTTGCCTTTTTCTCTCGGACGCTAACACCATCTGAAAGACATCACTCTTCTGTTGAAAAAGAAGCCCACGCAGTCGTAGAAGCAGTTCGTAAGTGGAAGCATTATCTTCTTGTCAATCATTTCAAATTAGTCACCGATCAACGCTCTGTCGCTTTCATGTACGACAATCGGCAACGTACGAAAGTTAAAAATGATAAAATCTTGCGTTGGAGAATGGAGCTATCTCCATATCGATTCGATGTAATTTACCGTCCAGGGATAGAAAATGCTGCAGCCGACGCGCTTTCTCGTGCCTACTGTGGGGCTTTATCAACTCATCGAGATCTGATCGCATTACATGAGTCCTTGTGCCATCCAGGTGTAACTCGCATGATTCACTTCGTTCGAAAATTGAATTTACCCTTCTCTATCGCCGAAATCCGAAGTGTTTGTTCCAGGTGTAGCGCTTGCTGCGAACTCAAACCTCGTTTCTTCCAACCAGATAGACAAAACTTAATAAAAGCAACTCAACCGTTTGAATGACTGAGTATAGACTTCAAAGGACTACTTCCATCAGCTACTCGCAACCATTACCTGTTGACGATGATCGATGAATATTCACGGTTCCCTTTCACTTTTGCTTGTGCAGACACCTCAGCGCAAACTGTCATCAATTGTTTTTCACAACTATTAGCCATCTTCGGAATGCCATCCTATGTACACTCCGATCGTGGTTCTGCGTTCATGTCAGATGAACTCAAAAAGTTTCTGCTGGATAAAGGGATCGCCACGAGCCGGACTACACCTTACAACCCTCAAGGCAACGGGCAAGTCGAACGACTGAATGGTACGCTATGGAAAGCCATATCATTGGCCTTGAAAACGAGAAACTTATCAACCGATCGATGGGAGAGCGTCTTATTAGATGCTTTACACTCCGTAAGGTCCTTTCTTTGCACTGCAACCAATTCGACCCCACATGAGCGCCTCTTTCAATACACCAGATGATCGACTCCAAATAGAAGTCTCCTGCCATGGTTGTCAGATTCCGCAGATATGCTTATGAAACGCAATTACCGAGCATCTAAATTTGACCCCCTGGTAGACGAAGTACAACTGATCGAATGCAACCCTCAGCATGCGCATGTACGGTTCCCGACTGGACGCGAGGACACAGTGTCTACACGCCAGTTAGCACCAAAAGGAGATTTTTCTACCGAAGCTCCTGGTGAAATTCATTTGTATGACGAGCATGCCGCACGGAACCAGCGTTCTGACCAGGATACTGCCACATTGGACTCCGGGATGCTTTCCGAAAATGCCCAAGAATTGGTGGTTCAACAACAGCGTACCAGGCCTTATGTATTGCGGAACAGATAAATCTAGATAGAACATTCTGGCCGGGAAGAATGTTGTGAATATGGCATTGCCTTTGTGCACTTCTGCTACCCTACTTTTACTCACGTCTCTCTTTCCATTTTAGCTCTCATACTGTCATTCTGAAGTGAATAAAACCTGACTTCCGGGTACTGAATACTTCTGCTTTCAATCTATATCTGCATGACAAAACTATACTTCAAGACATGGGCGTAATAACAGCATCATCATCATCATGAAGCAGATGTCTGGAGCCAGACAAAGTGCCAAGCAATATGAAGCAGGAAAGCTGAATACGCAAAAGCAGCTTGTTTTTGTAGTTTCACTGCATGTGATTTTGTGATTTTTTGTCTTGTTTTTGTTATTTTTATAAAATCATACCGGATAAAAAAATTATGACACAATAAAATACATAGCCGCCGCTGACTTCGGTTTGCAGCCATATCTCGTAAGGTTTTCAGGCAACTATTCAGTGGAGCTTTTGGATCCCACCCCGGAAAACGAATACAACCCGCTGAGCCTAGCACGACGGTGAGTTTCTTCATCCCAACGCGACACGCCATAAACTGGAAATCCGAGCGTTTCTCCCATCTTCTGCCAGGCTCTGCGAATAAGGCATGGTACGGTAAACGGTGAGGAGGCATTCTTAAACCATGTCCCAACAATCGCAAACAAACATGCATCCCTTAATCCGTTGCCACTTGGTCCTAAACGCGATGCTGCCACCGAATGCGAGCAATTCTACGCAAGCAACGGGTATGAAAAACAGAAAGCCGACGGACATCTTCCGCTCGGATAGACCAGGTTTCGCAGCCATAACGGAGTGTAGCACGCACCACTGCGTTGTACACTCGGCCTTTAGTATGCAATGAAACATCGCGTCGACGCCACAAGTGGCGAAGGTTAGCAAACGCCGCATCCGCTTTGCGAACACGATGTAAGATCTCGTCCTCAATACAACCGCCAGCAGAGATACAACTGCCAAGGTAAGCAAAGCTTTCGACCAATTCAAGATCGACATCACGCACAGATAGGCTTGGAAGAGAGTCGTTCCAGTCCTTGGTCAATATTTGACACTTGTAAGGCGCAAAGCACATGCCATATCTGGAATCTTCAACAGCCAGGCGGTCCGGGGCTCGTTGCATTATATGACAGCAGACGGTGCGATGCCCTCAACATCGGAAACTTCTAGTCTTCAAGTTTCCTGTAAACGGGAGTCGACATATGTCCCTGGCTGATGTGAAACATTTTGTATCTTCTCCAGTTCGTCATGACGACGATCAGCATCAAAGGCAGTATAAAAATACGCAATTTGAGTGCTCGGAAGTTGCACCAGGTTATTATGCGATGATTGATCGATCAAATAGCGTTTAGCGTTCCTAATTATCACAAAAATCCCATTCCAATGTGCAGTCGCATTTTTTAATACGATTAAAACACCTGACACAACGGTTTCAACAGTTTAATAGTATATCACGGTGTAAGAAGCAAAAAATATAGGTAAATAAGCGCAGATTGACATAAACAGTGGATCCCAAAAGTAAAGTTTAGAGAATTTGGGGGTGGACGGGGCACTGAATTTTCGTGGCAATCGGACAGGTAGGTCATCAACCTGGCACATCTTCCAAGATCACGGCACACAGAAATGAGGATCGTGAAAATGTGCGTCTAGTTTTGATTTTTTAAAACTGAGATGGAGAAGATAAAACATGTTCGGGAAGATTGTCCTAGGTGACACAAACACGAACAGAGAAAGATTTGCTTCTGCGGTAGGTATGTAGAACGAGTTTACGAAAGTGGCCGCGAAGATGCGAATTTTTTGTCTTCAAGGCGAACATAACTGCCACAAGGATGATTTGGTCAACAGAATTTGGAAAAACAAAATAAGATCTTAACGAATCTATTGATATTTCATGGAGACACGTTGAGTTTCGCCAGTCTTTTAGGGAATGCGGCGTAAAGCAGATCTCTTCTAGATCTAGGCCTGGGCAACCTGACAGTGTCTTTGCCCACGTGTAGTCTACGACTGTGCGGCGCTTTGCCTTGATCATGCTTGTGATTTCATACATATATACATACTTCTAGCTTGGATGCTCGTCGCTGCGGTGCTTCCAGCATTATTTCGTCTATTAGTAGCCTGGGTTTCCAAACTTGCACATTATACTCCATATGTGGCCGAATGAATGCTCCAAGGAGCACACCAAAAGAGGCCGACTCAAAACTGTTAAGGGTTCGGCATAACAGACCTACCATCGTGCTGGCGGACTTCGTCGCTTTAAGCATGTGGTGGTTTAGCCTGTAAAGGCCTGGGCAACCTGACAGTATCTTAGCCCACGTGCAGTCTTTGATTGTACTTTTACTTTTGTGCGACTATCTCCTCCTGGAGGATGAGTCGGCTTCGTTGACGTCATGGGTTGCAGCCACCCACGCTCGGCGGTTAGAAGCGAGATCCGCACAGATTTTCAGCCAGGTCTGGTGCCACATGCACCATCCGTAAACCGATCGTAGACCAAGCAGCTCCACATCCGATCTTACGGTGGCGATCTAAGTCTTCACTTGTCCTTCGCGACAACAACGCCATTCTGCACATGGTGTCGGCGATAGTGTCACCCTGGTTAATTCAGCGTCCGAACGTCTCAGGATGCGACCAAATCATCTCAGTCGGTGTTGTCGCAATATCGAACTTAGGCGAGGCATATCAAAAAAACGGTGGCGAACCTCGTCATGCATTACTCGCTCACCCCATCGAACATGGAGGATGCGTCGGAGACACCTGTGATCGAAAACCTCTAGTTTCCGCGTATCCTCCGCCCGCACAGGCTACGTCTCACATCCATAAGTTAGAACTGGGCGAATCGCCGCTCTGTAATCGCGCAGCTTTGTACGTCGGTTGATTATGCATTATGCATTCAGGTGGCGGAGACAGAGAGATTGCATTGTGCGATCGCGACCACTTTTTCTCAAAAGCTGCAAAACGTCACATCGTTCGGGGTAAGTGCGTGGAGCATCCTGACAACCCGCCCTACAAGAAAACTTCTAGCCCAATTAGAGTTAGAAAGTCAAAGTTAGGTGTAAATCGTAGCTCACCTTGGTATGGTATGAAAGCACAAGCCTGATCCAGGCAAAGTGCCGCTCAGCTTATTCGCTCACGAGGCGAAACTCAGTAAATGACAATAGTGACGATGAAGCTACCTTAAGAAAATTGTACTCCAACATTGAAGAGCGTAACCGTCGCGCTACATCCTTTAGAGGAGGAATCGTGGATGAGCTGCAGTGGCTCGACTACGAAGATGAAACTGGATGCCATGAATTGTCATCCGTTTCAAAAAAGAATGATCTATCTCCTGATGAAATAAAGCCTTCAAAAACGCGAAGAAGCCTCGGGTAATACGCCAGAGGACAAAGAGCTCTTAAGCGCCATAACACCGGCTTAATATAATAGTGCTCTCCTCTTCTATACAAACGCTTGTAGCGTTAGAAATAAATTGGCTGAACTCCTCTGTAGAGTTGACGGCAACCAATGCAAAATTGTGGGTGTCATGGAATCATAGTTGGCTCATGATGAACATGTACCAGTTGCATAGCTGACAGGTTTAGCGCCGCAAGAAGCGATCGACCAGTTGGTAAGCTGACAGGAGGGGCACTGTTCCTTATTGACCATGCTAATCCTTTTGAGAAAAGTATTTCTCATTCTACTATATTGACAAGCCTAGCATACAACGCATACGCACCAATGCTCTCCGAAATAAGTTGTTCGGTAGTTATGTTGATATAGTTATATTATTATATTTGCACAATCTGATACAGATATAGTGCCGTTCAACATAAACAATGAGATGTACAAAGCGAGAAGGGGGTACAAAGCGTTGTCATCGGCATCGTTGAACGTAGGCTTGATACTACCCGGTTGCCTACACCGAAGTAGGGGAATTTCGTTTAGGGGTCCACCCCGAGCCTTTACCCACAAGGCAGTGGAGCGAGAGAGGTTCGCACCTATCGGTGGCCGGTGACCGACGAAGCGGTTCATACGCCCTTTTCTGGGAATTTCCAGTTCGGAGCCCGATAACCCGTTGATAGGTTGGTGACTTCAGTTTTTGCCTGTGCACCATACAATGTCCTTGGATAGGACAAGGAGCAGTGACTTTTGGAGCGGCGAGTCACATCCGCCGCGTCGTGATGTCATCATTGAATTTTTGTGGCTTTTTATAGGGATAACGCCTTACATGCGGAAACCACCACACCCAGGACATTACCGCGAACTTCGCTGAGCTCGGAGGAACCGAGCCCACCAGCTGGCCACCACGTGGCGTATTTCGGGCAAAGGCAGCCGATTATAGAGAAGCGATCCACCTGAAGGTGACGATGGTTGGGTAAAGTTTTTTCCGGGGGGGTGGATCAACGACTTCCGAAACGGGTCTTTTTGCGAGCCCCCTCCCGATTATAGTGAGTTAAATCACGTGGTGGCCAAACCGTCACGTGGCATCGGAGTAACAACCATTCCTTACCCTTTCCAAAGTTGGCGCCGCTATCTTCCAGGCTGGGGTCCACGCGATCAGATTATTGCAATCGGTAATTACGCTCAGGATATGTCCCGAAACGTGTGCACTGGCGGTCTTGCCTAAAGCATCTTCTTGGAGTGTTTGCTTAACCTTGTATGTTGTCAAGCGGAGTGACGAGAAAAGCTTGTTATGATGCATGACAGTGAAAGCCGCAAGGAAGCTGTCATGCTGATGTCGCTCTACTCGTTCACGAAACTTGTTTAAATGCATGTTCTATTCGAGGTGTAGGCACCTCATTCCAGCTTGTTTGTGCTTACGCTTCTACAGAATCCGTAGCTGTTTAAGTCCCACGCTTCCCCATCTTTTAGGATTTTACTTTTGCATGGCTGTATGGCAGTTAAGCATTCGGTACATGCTACCGGTGTAATGCTGACTGTGATGATTATGACTAGCATGCAACAAGTCGGCAGGGCTGGGTAACATCCATCCAAGAATGATCAGGCTGCTCCAAAGGTTGTCCTAAATGGAGGCGGCAGTGGGGATAAGCTCCCAGTGTATACAAAATGCTCCCATATGGCTTGACTTACTTGACTTAATCCATTGAGTTCCTGGAGGAACATAGGGCCTCGGCAACTTGTCTCCAGTGTGATCTGTCCATAGCAGCCAGTTAGATGTCGTTCCAGTTAAGTCCACAGTTGCGGATTTCCTCTTCACACGAGCGCTTCCAAGATAGTCTTGGGCGACCGATACGTCTCTTCCCGATTGGGTTCCATATGGCGCGCATCTCAAATTGCCTCTGACAACCAAGTCCAGCTTCTGGCCTACACGAATGGCTCCCCGAGCCCGGTGGAACTGTTTCTAACAACACGAGAAGGGGCGAGGGCGAGTGACTGGCACGTGAAAACCAGTTTGCTTCGGGCAGATGGAGCTCGTTAGCCTAGGAGGGCATTTCATCCAAGGGAAGGAAAACCATGATTTTAAACCTCCGCTGCATTGCGGGATACCCGATCTCGGAAAAGGCTTCCATATAAAACCCTTAGAAAAAATCTGGAACAGTCTCGTAGACGGTTAGTTGGTGCACACCACCTCTTTCTGGTAACTCCCTGCTGCCTCGCAGGTCGCACTTGGTTGTGCAAAGGCGAGATGCTGACTCAAACAAACGCCGAGTGGAGCTGAGGACGCCGCTTTGTACCCAAATTTTCATGACTCTTCCTTGAAGTTGACTCATCATCCAGGAGGAGATAGTCACACAGAAGATACAAAGAAGATCAGACTGCTAGCTCCATGTTGTGAATATGGCATTGCCTTTGTGCACATCTGCTACCCTACTTTTACTCACGTCTCTCTTTCCATTTTAGCTCTCATACTGTCATTCTGAAGTGAATAAAACCTGACTTCCGGGTATTGAATACTTCTGCTTTCAATCTATATCTGCTTGACAAAACTATACTTCAATTTATTGACTTCAAGAATATTTGATCATGGAACGTCATCTTCAACCGGAACGGTTCGACGTCGACCCCAGTTCTCCTGAAGCTGCGAAACGGTGGAATCATTGGTATAAAACCTTTCAGAACTTCATCACCGTCGTTAATGCTGAAGAGTCAGTTAAACTCAATTACTTGATCAACTTTGTCTCCGCCGCGGTTTACGACTACATAACTGCGTGCGACAACTTTAACGATGCCATCTCTGTCCTCAAGAATCTCTACATGCAGCCTCAAAACGAAGTGTTTGCACGCCATCTTCTTGCCACTTGTAAACAAGAAAGCGACCAATCTCTCGATCGATTCGCTTTAAAACTAAGGTCCTTGGCAAAGGAATGTAATTTCACAGCCGTGACAGCCGAACAATACCGTGATGATGCTATCCGGGACGCATTCATCACTGACATACGATCAAATAGCATGCGACAACGTTTACTCGAGTGGCGTTCGTTGGATTTTCAGACAGCCTTCAAACAAGCACGCTCTTTGGAGCTAGCCGAAATACAATCGCATACTTATCAGAACCATAATATCCCATGTGGTACGACTTCTGAATCCACCAGTTCAGTTGCTGACCCTACCGAAGCTATGGAGATAACAGCCGCGGTATTGACACTCAAATGCTTCTTTTGTGGCTACAGTCGACATCCTTGTGTGAAGTGCCCCGCTCGTGATGCAACTTGTAAAGCCTGTGGCAAAAAGGGTCATTTTCAGTCTGTTTGTCTGTCCTCCCGCAAGACAATGGTTCTACCTATCACAACATCAAATTCTCGGTACTCCCGAATTTATGTTCAGATGTTCTTTTGGGTCATGACTTTTTGAAGTTGCATCAAAAGGTGGGAATTCCTTTTGGAGGTGCTCTACCACCTCTGTCTATTTGTGGGTTAACCGCTGCTAACGTTGATCCCCCGATACTCTTCAATCATCTCTCGAAAAATTGCAAACCGATAACAACGAAATCCAGACGACATTCCGTCCCGGACGAACAGTTCATACGTTCAGAAATCAAGCGTCTTTTGAATGAAGGAATCATCGAACCGTCGGTTTCTCCGTGGAGAGCCCAGGTCTTGGTCACGACGAATGAACGTCATAAGAAACGTCTGGTTGTCGACTACACCCAGCTGGATGCATATCCTCTTCCACGTATAGACGTAATGATTGAAAAAGTTTCACAGTACAAATACTTCAGTACTTTAGATCTGCTGAGTGCTTATCATCAAATACCCCTGCACAATGATGACAAAAAGTTCACCGCTTTCGAGGCTTGTGGCAAATTATATCAGTTTTGTCGAATATCTTTCGGTGTTACAAACGGTGTCTCCAGTTTCCAGCGTATCATGGATGTCATAATAGAAAACGAGAAACTAGAAGATATTTTCGTTTACATTGACAATGTTACCATATGCGGTATTGATAAAACTCAGCATGACAGTAATTTAGAAAAGTTTCTGATCGCATCGAAGAAGTACAACATAACATTCAATGATTCCAAGAGTATCATCTGCTCGGATACTATCCGATTGCTTGGCTACGAGGTAACACAGGGGGCAATCAAACCTGATCCTGATCGACTACAACCGCTTCGAACCCTAGAACTGCCTAGCAACATCAAAGCTCAGCAGAGAATTGTGGGAATGTTCGCCTATTATTCCCAATGGATTTCACACTTCTCAGATAAAATCCATCCACTTGTCCACAATAAAACTTTTCCGTTGCCGGAGCACGTTGTCGAGACATTTCGGGCCTTGTGCAAGGAACTAGAGAGCGCAGTGGTAGTAACAATTGATCATAACGTACCGCTCACGGTGGAAACTGATGCTTCGGATGTAGCAATCGCGGCGACTTTGAATCAAAATGGCAGACCTGTTGCCTTTTTCTCTCGGACGCTAACACCATCTGAAAGACATCACTCTTCTGTTGAAAAAGAAGCCCACGCAGTCGTAGAAGCAGTTCGTAAGTGGAAGCATTATCTTCTTGGCAATCATTTCAAATTAGTCACCGATCAACGCTCTGTCGCTTTCATGTACGACAATCGGCAACGTACGAAAGTTAAAAATGATAAAATCTTGCGTTGGAGAATGGAGCTATCTCCATATCGATTCGATGTAATTTACCGTCCAGGGATAGAAAATGCTGCAGCCGACGCGCTTTCTCGTGCTTACTGTGGGGCTTTATCAACTCATCGAGATCTGATCGCATTACATGAGTCCTTGTGCCATCCAGGTGTAACTCGCATGATTCACTTCGTTCGAAAATTGAATTTACCCTTCTCTATCGCCGAAATCCGAAGTGTTTGTTCCAGGTGTAGCGCTTGCTGCGAACTCAAACCTCGTTTCTTCCAACCAGATAGACAAAACTTAATAAAAGCAACTCAACCGTTTGAACGACTGAGTATAGACTTCAAAGGACCACTTCCATCAGCTACTCGCAACCGTTACCTGTTGACGATGATCGATGAATATTCACGGTTCCCTTTCGCTTTTGCTTGTGCAGACACCTCAGCGCAAACTGTCATCAATTGTCTTTCACAACTATTCGCCATCTTCGGAATGCCATCCTATGTACACTCCGATCGTGGTTCTGCGTTCATGTCAGATGAACTCAAAAAGTTTCTGCTGGATAAAGGGATCGCCACGAGCCGGACTACACCTTACAACCCTCAAGGCAACGGGCAAGTCGAACGACTAAATGGTACGCTATGGAAAGCCATATCATTGGCCTTGAAAACGAGAAACTTATCAACCGATCGATGGGAGAGCGTCTTATTAGATGCTTTACACTCCGTAAGGTCCCTCCTTTGCACTGCAACCAATTCGACCCCACATGAGCGCCTCTTTCAATACACCAGACGATCGACTCCAAATAGAAGTCTCCCGCCATGGTTGTCAGATTCCGCAGATATGCTTATGAAACGCAATTACCGAGCATCTAAATTTGACCCCCTGGTAGACGAAGTACAACTGATCGAATGCAACCCTCAGTATGCGCATGTACGGTTCCCGACTGGACGCGAGGACACAGTGTCTACACGCCAGTTAGCACCAAAAGGAGATTTTTCTACCGACACTCCTGATGAAATTCATTTGTATGACGAGCATGCCACACGGAACCAGCGTTCTGACCAGGATACTGCCACATTGGACTCCGGGATGCTTTCCGAAAATGCCCAAGAATTGGTGGTTCAGCAACAGCGTACCAGGCCTTATGTATTGCGGAACAGAGAAATCTAGATAGAACATTCTGGCCGGGGAGAATGTTGTGAATATGACATTGCCTTTGTGCACATCTGCTACCCTACTTTTACTCACTTCTCTCTCTTTCCATTTTAGCTCTCATACTGTCATTCTGAAGTGAATAAAACCTGACTTCCGGGTATTGAATACTTCTGCTTTCAATCTATATCTGCTTGACAAAACTATACTTCAGGTGCTCTCCGAAAGAGATACTCGATGGGTGAGTTGCAATTAGGAAGTCGACTATTGGACAGACCGAACTTGCGGTACAAAGACGTTTGCAAAAGAGAAATGAAAGCTGTCGGTATTGACCCGGCGAGTTTCGGAGTTGGGAAGAACTGCTCTGACCCCGCTCACATTGGAGGCACTGTGTAAAGCGTCGTCTGCAAGCTGGGGAGGAGCAGATACAGCTCTTGGCTGCTGAACACAGATCACGCCGCCGGCGTGCAACTGACGCAATACAACCGAGTTGTGACTTTCGTTGCCAGCGCTGCGGGAGAGATTGTTCATCCCGAATCGGACTGTTTAGTCACTCCAAAAGCTGCAAAGCTTGAACATTCACGCGATTGTGATGTACATCCATGATCGACATCGACCGAAGGAGGCCAACAACATAGGCGAAGCGATGCCGCGATTAACTATTCAACAGTGATGACAACAAACCAGATAGTCTCTTGACGTATAAATGGTCGTCTGGCCATATTACTTGCATGCCGATGAAATACAGTTCATTAGCAACTGATTCTTCTTTTGGAGATGAATAAAGATCGCTACATAATCAGCTGACAATTCATGATTGATAGATGCCGTATCTTGGATTATGCTAACAAGCGACTACTTGCCCTCCCACCATGTATGTAGTTAAATATCTTGTTTTTTTCTTCAAAGTGTTTCGATAGTAAACTGGAGAAAAGTTGAACAACGCGTGGGCAAACACCTCTGTTGTATGATAGCTTGATGAACCTTTGAAGAATTTGGGCTACGAATGTCGAGGTGAGCTTACTCATTTCATTTCAGGCAGCACCCAGCTATAAATTAAACAAACGCGTATGCAAAGAACAAGGTAATCGCAACGGACATCGCTTACCAATACGCGGATCACACGGGTACCCGTTATTCATTTGGTCAATGGAAGATTCAGTCATCCGATAAAGGTCATTGTTGGCAGCGTACACAGCGCTTGGCATGTATTCCATAGTAGCGGCGGCCGGGTGTGTGCCAAAATTATTTGACGATGAAAATTCTGTGGCAGTTGCAGGTTCACACATCGCGTTGGGGGCACGCATCAATTGATGTGAAGCGATGCTTTCGTGATCCGGAAAGGAGTTTGTCCCCATGTTCGGTGTGCTGGCATTGACACGAGGGTAGTATGCGGGATTTGAATTCGGCAGGCAACCTAAGCGAACTTGCGGTAGATTGCCAAATTGATCTGGATGAACAGGAAACGAGAACGTTTGGGTGTCTAGCGGAAGAGCACGCTGATCAACGGATGTTGTGCACGACGAGGATGGTGCGCGTGACGCGTGAGGAGCCTCGGATTCTGACTGGACACCGATAAGCCTTGTCAACAGATTCTCTTGATGACTCGGGTCCATGAAATCAAAAGCAACGTTTTCCGAACCGTTGATTCCCGTGAAATTCGTGGAATCTTGAGCGTGAGTCGACATAACCGAATAGCGAATAGGTAAGGAGTGCATAGGAGGGTTGAAAGATGAATGAGGCTGCATGTAAAAATTGTTTTCGCTGTGAATTCCGGACACGGTAGATAATGGAAATTGTTCCTGTTTGAACGTCTTAGTATTTAGTTCGTTGGTTGACATTTTGTTAACCGACACAGGAATTAGTTGTGCTGGAAAAAGAACGAGAGTGACCACAAATTCAGAATCGTGTGAAAGTGAAAAGAGCGAATGAGAAAACGTACCATTGTTGCCCGGAGAGTTGCTCAAAACATGATCGATCATTTGCATTCCCAACGTGGCCAGCGCTTTGGAACCAGGTGACATGAGTACACCCTCAACCATTCCGGTCTCTGACCCAAACTTATCCCTGGAGGTTTGGTCCACGGGAATAGACGTGGAACTACTGTGACTGTTGACCGGAGGTTCCCAGGGAGAGTGGTTGAATGTGAAGGACTTAGCCGAAACATTTCGCACTAAATTACTTGGCACGAGATTCGCATTGGTCCAGAGCATACGAGTCTCTTCGAAGCTTAAACCGGACATATTTTCGGAGATTGCGGAACCACTAGGAGTATTAGGCAGTATCCAACTAGAGCAATTAGATGGGTATGGAATCACGGTTTCTGTGACGACCGGAGTATTGTCAAATTGAGAAATCCCGTTCTTGATATTTTCTCCATTTGGAGCACCAGACTCAACAGTCTACAGATAAAAATGAGAAATCACAGTTCATGATTACCTTTCGCATTTTCGAGAGAAACGTAAGTGACGTTCATCTTACATGCCGCGTAGAAAAAAGCTGAAGCAGACAAATGGAGAGTTAAGCATTGAGAAAAAGGGAAAATATTCTCAGGCAACAAAAGTGAAAACTGTCTGCAGATAAATCGTGCTAGGTATGCCCAAATTAAACTGGTCGCAAGACGTGGCGTGAAGCTTTCATACAATACTAGAGCGAAATAGGACACTTTGAATCGATGAAACAACAAGCCTGATCCAGGCAAAGGGACTGCCTGTGGGCTAAGAAACTGTCAGGCTGTCCAGGACTAGAAAGACAAGAATGAAAATAGAATTGGCAGTGAAACTCCAATGTGTTTTCGCATACAGCTCACTACCGGTGGTAAATCGGTTTAGCACGGTGTTAGATGCAAAGTACAGGAGTACTGCACGATTGGTGTTCAACTTGTGTTCGCCGAGCTTGCGTTGTTGTTCTTGGACGTTTCGTCATCAGGCTAGATGACATCATCAGCAAAACTTCTTTCGGAGCGTCTTGTAGTTGGAATTCGTTGGTTATTATAACGCTTGTCTGTCCGTTCACGGTCACTCCCGCGGATTGGTCGAGTTCATGTTTTGCCTTCTCCGTGAGCGGTTTCTCATTGGTCCAGACGTATGATAGCCTTTCAATGCCATTCAACATTACTACGGGTTTAAGACAAGGCTGTCCAATCTCCCCGTTCTTGTTCAACTTTGCAATCGAGGACGTCCTCCGGAGTGCTCTTAGTAGTTTTTCCACGGGTGGCGTTGAGCTCATTCCGACATTTATCCAACAAGCCCTGGATATAATAGCAATGGAGGCATCTAAGTATCTGCTATTCTTTTTACCAAGCAAGTGTACAGTGCTCCTTCAGGACTAGTCAGGTGAACTGCCAATTTTTGCTGGTTCTCGATCATGTTGAACGGGTAAACTACCCAGGAAGTCTGGTGGTTGCCGGGGGACGGATCATCATCATGAAGCACAAGTCTGCAGCCAGACAAAAAGCTAAGCAATATAAAGCAGGAAAAGCAGATAAGCAAGCGCGTGAAAAAGGGAAATCAGGCAAGCGGAATATGCAAAGGCAAATGCGCAAAAAGCAGCTTGATTTTGTAGATTCACTGCATGCGATTTTGTGGGTTTTTTATATATAAAAAATACCGGATAAAAAAATTATGACACACATAATAAAATAAACTGGCGCCACTGACTTCTTTTTGCAAACATATCGCGTAAGGTTTCCAGTCAACTATTAGGTAGGGCTTTTGGATCGCTCCCAGGCAAACGAATACGCCCAACTGAGCCTAGCGATACGGTGAGTTTCTTCATCCCAACGCACCACGTCATGGACTGGAGAGCCGATCGTTTCTCACAGCTTCTGTCAGGCTCTGTAAATAAGGCGCGGTATGGTAAACGGTGGGTAGGCATTCTTAAAACATGTCCCAACCATCGCAAGCGAGCAAGCATCAGCATTTCTCTCAATCCGTGGCCACCTGGTCCTAACACCCGCTTGCAGACATCTATATTTGTAACACGATGCTGCCACCGAATGCGAGCAATCCTACACAGGCAACGGGTGTCAAAAACGGAAGCCGACGGATAACATCCGCTCGGATAAACCAGGTTTCGCAGCCAAAAAAGTAGTGTCGCACGCACTACTCCGCTGTACACTGGGCCTTTAGCACGTAGTGAAACATCGCGTCGACGCCACAAGTGGAGAAGGTTAGCAAACGCTACACCCGCTTTGCGAACATGTTGTGAGATCTTTTACTCGACACAATCGCAAGCAGATACAACTGCCAAGATAAACAAAGCAATCGACCAATTCAAGATTGATATCGCACACAGTTAAGTTTGGAAGAGAGACGCTCCAATCCTGGGTAAGTGTTTTACACTTGTTAGGCGCAAACCACATGCCATACCTTGAAGCTTCAAGTGCCAGACGGTCCAGGGCTTTATGCTTTATATGAGGGTGATTTCCCAGAAATGCGATATCATCCGCATACTCTAGGTCAGTAGCTCTCTCACCCAGGAGAAGTTCAACACCTGCGCCCACCAGACCAGCTAAAGCTTTTCTCAGGACATCGTCGATCGCGAAGTTAAAAAGGAACGGCGAGATAGGACAGCCCTGCCGCACACCGCTGGAGATATTGAACGAGGACGACAATTGTCCGTACGCTCGAACCCTGCCCGAAGTTTGGCAATATAATGCTTTTAAAATAGAAACATATTTCTCGGGCACTCCATGTCTCAGCAGACAGTTCCATAGACTTTCACGATCGATTGAATCGAATGCCGCTCGGATGTCAAGGAATACCACGATAGTTGGTCTACGAAAAGCGTGGCGTTGCTCCAGTAACCGACAGAGTGCGAAAATTTGATCTATATACCTTCGACCGGCACGAAACACAGTTTGCTCCTCACGGATTTGGTCATCCCGTTTGGTACTCAATCGGTGAAGCAGGATGGACGCCAGTATTTTAGGAGCTACTGAAATGAGACAGATACCCCGATGATTTTCACAGGAATCGCACCGTCCCTTTTTGAAAACCGGGGCAATTACTGATTCTCTCCAAGGGATCGGAACGCGCTCCTCAGCCCATATGTTGGCAAACAACACCTAAATTTCGAGAAGTAAGGCGAAACCACCATCGTTGAACAACGACGGAAGCAAAGCATCAGCACCAGATGCCCGATGGCACTTAAGGCCCCGGAGTATATTGTAAATCTCTGATTGAGCCGTAGCCTCGAGAGAAATCGACCATGGGGTACAGTGTTCCGTTTTCCCGAAATTAGTGGGTACAGAAGGCCAGTTAAACTGTGCTTCAAAATGATCTGCCCATCGCTCCATGCGCCTGTGCATGTTAAAAACTGGCAACCAGTTTACGTTTAATAAGCGTTCGTGACGCATCATGTATGCTATCAGCATGGAGAGAATTCGCAGAAACCCAGTGTTGAGCTACATGGGAAGTCAGCCCACAACTATCCAACGCGGCTGTTTCTAAAGAGGTTTGTATCCCACTCCAATGTTCATCTATACTATTTTTGGGAACTGCAGAAAGATGTAAACTCAAAATTGGCCTGAAATCCTCGGAGAACCGGGAGATCATTAAGCCTGGTAACATTCAACTGCTTGCAACGTTCTACGTTTCCCACCAAAACGCATCGAGAGCTTACGGTATGATGGTATGAAATCACAAGCCTGATCCAGGCAAAGTGCCGCACAGTCAAAGACTGCACGCGCGCTAAGATACTGTCAGGTAGCCCAGGTCTAGACAGATATGAGGAAGAAAAATAACAGGAAATGGTAGTGAGACTCCAGCGTGTTTCAGCATGCAGCTCACTACCGTTGGCCAATCAATTTAGCACGATGTTAGCCGCACAGCACAGAAATGCTGCACGATTGCACATCCGTGCAAGCAGATTAACGCATGATTTGACTCTAGGCACGTGCCCCAGTATGAACGGCAATCTTGCACACTCCCTTGCCACGTGTAGCTGATAACAATATGGTCAATTTGCATGAAAAGGCCGCCGATGGAGATTTCCGGGTGGAACAGTGACGCTTCGAATGGCGGAAGTTAGTGCTGGCAAGGAACAGTCTGTGCTCTGAGCACAAGCTAAGCAATCTTTCGCGTTGTCATTACGATGACAATCGAGACCAAACCGTCCACCCACGGAATGCTCGTTTAAAGATAGACGGCCTACACATCCGTTCATATCTCCAGCTAAGACAACGATGTCACTCCACGATGCAAGTCTAATGATTTCTTGTAATCTTACATAAAACTCATCCTTGTCAATTTCGGAGCTGCAATTAGTCCGTGCATAGGCAGCAACCACAAACAGTTTGCGTATTGATTGCGAAATCGGCTTTTCTTGCACGAACACTGTAGTCTTACTGCACAAAGGCGACAGACGACTGGGATCCAGTCTAACAGTGCGACCTCATCTCTCTCACTCAAAACGATTCCGACACCAGCTTGACCAGATACCATGGCATCGTCATCAGTGGACAGGCGTAGATAGTGTGACTTGCGTAAGTTCGAAGGGTTAGACAATCGCGTAACTGAGCTAGAGTTATGCATGTGTGTTTCCGACAAACAGCACACATCGACATCCAGGCTATCAAGTGTGCGAGCCAAGGCTGTCCGATGCTAGCTAAAGTCCTTACATTAAACGCCGCTAATTTGAATGGTACGCGCGGGCGAAAGAACGCTCTGGAGGCATTCGAAGCAGGCAAAATATTCAAAGTGACTAAATTTGGAAAATTCGATGAATAAGCTACACTTCTGTCAGGGCTACCCAAAGAACTACCAAACGGAAAACAGTTATTACAAATATACATGTCTGCAAGCGGGTGTTAGGAACAAGAATCCATCGACTTAGAGAAATGCTGATGTTAGCTCGTTTGCGACGGTTGGGACGTTTGAAGAATGCCTCATTACCGTTTACCAGACGGCGGCTTATTCGCAGAGACTGACAGAAGCTGGGAGGAACGATCGGGTGACCAGTCCATGACGCGGCGCGTTGATATGAAGAAACTCACCTTAGAGCAAGGTTCAGTGGGGCGTATTCGTTTGCCTGTGTGGGGTTGAAAAGATCCACCTCATACTTTGCTGGAAACCTTATGAGATATGGCTGCAAACAAAAGTCAGTGGCGCCAGTGTATTTTAATGTCAGAGATCACAATTCGCAATAGCGTCTTAAGCAAAGTGCAGTACTTCGTGCTGTGCGGCTAACACCGTGCTAAATTGATTGGCCAGAGGTAGCGAGCTGCATGCTGAAACAGCCAGGAGTCTCACTATCATTCCCTGTTCTTTTTTCTTCCTCATATCTGTCTAGGCCTGGGCAACCTGACAGTATCTTAACATACGTGCGGTGTCTGACCGTGTGGCACTTTGCCTGCATCAGGTTTGTGCATTCATACCATACCATAACATAGTGATAAAGCTTAAAATAGTGTGCAGAGGAAGTTTTGGGCACCTTCTTGGTGTTTCATTAATATTGTGTCTGAAGCGGCATGGCGAGGAAGGGCCGTGAAAGCCGCAAGGCTGAAACGTTCTTTGACATGAAGCGGGAACAACTCGATTATGCCAAACCACATGAGCCAGCGCTGGATCGAAATAAACAATCGTCTTTCGAACCAGCAAACGCAGTCAACATAAGAAACTACTTAACGAAGAGTCATTTTTGGATCGATGGTGTCATTATACATCGCAGTCTGTGTAATATTCGATGTTCACGTGAAAAAGGTCTTATTGTCATAGAAATCAGTGACGCGCGAGATTCGTTACCTCCGAAACGCTCGTCAAGATCCGAATAGTCATCACTAGGAACGGCTATAGAGCCAAGCAAAGTTCCAAGCAGCATGAAGCAGGAAAATGAGATAAGCAAATGCGTAAACATGAAGCGGGTGAGCTAAATATAAAAATGCGCGTAAAAAGCAGCTTGTTTTTGGCGGTTTTACGGTATACGATTTTTTCGAAATATAATACAATGATATATGATACGAAAATTGCAACACGCAGTAAACCTTATTGCTGTCATATCTCCTAAGGTTTTCAACCCACCACTCGGTGAATCTTTTGGACCCAACACAAACAAGCTAATACATTCTAATGAGCTTAGCGCTGTATCATTATACAGGCGCGCCAATGAATAGATGGGTTACCTGGTCGTTTCTCCAGCTTGGCTAGGCTTTGTGAACTATGCGCGGTATGATAAACAGCGATGAGACATTCTTAAAACAAACACCTCATCAACATTTCGCTTATTCCGTGGTCTCTCGATCATAGCAATCGTTTGCCGCTACCGAATGCGAGCAACCCTACGCATGGAATCCTACCTATGCTCCAGATTGGTAGCTCTCGCCCTGTTGATGTTAAACGTCCGAGAACAACAAACCAGCCAACGCTGATATGCCGATCGAAACTCCCGAATTTATATCTGCAAAAGCTTCTGACTAGCGTCCACCACTGCCAAGTATGAGTTTCTTGTCTATCGATATCCCCGGCGTGTGCAACAGGCAATGATATGCCAAGAGTTATCCAGTCAGTCCTTCGGGTAGACAGGTTCAGTTAAGCTTGCACAGGACTGTACGTGGCTGAAAGCTAATTGAGCGTTAAGAATTTCTTTCAGCTGAATGCTGCCATGAATAATCAACCACTCCCGAATTTTCTCTTTTTGCCGTATGAAAACTTCGACTATTGCGACGCCGTTTATCCGGAGTGTATTTAGGTAGCATACATCTGTGCTCTGTGGCAAATACTGTGCTAAATAGATTGGTCTATCCGAGCGGAAGATTTCTGTCGGCATTCTGTTTTTGACACCAGTTGCCTGCGTAGGGTTGCTCGCATTCGGTGGCAGCATTGCGTTACAAATATATATGTCTGCAAGCGGGTGTTAGGACCAGGTGGCCACGGATTGAAAGAAATGCTGATGCTTGCTCGTTTGCGATGGTTGGGACATGGTTTAAGAATGCGTCTTCACTCTTTACCCTACCGCGCATTATTCGTAAAGTCCGGCAGAAGCCAAGTATGTATGTATGTATGAAAGCACAAGCCTGATCCAGGCAAAGTGCCGCACAGTGAGAGACTGCACGTGGGCTGAGATACTGCCAGGTTGCCCAGGCCTAGACAGATATGAGGGGGGAATAGAAACGGTAATGAGACTCCAGCGTGTTTCAGCATGCAGCTCACTACCGTTGGCCAATCAATTTAGCACGATGTTAGCCGCACAACATAGAAATGCTGCAGAAGCCAAGAGAAACGATCGGGTGGCCAGTCCATGACGCGGCGAGTTGGGATGAAGAGACGCCGCAGTGCTAGGCTCGGTTGGGCGTATTCGTTTGTCTGGGTGTGATCCAAAAGCTCCACCTAATAGTTAGCTGGAAACCTTACGAGATACGCCTGCAAACCGAAGTCAGTGGCGGCAGTGTATTTTATTATGTGTGTGATAATTTTTTAATCCGGTATTATTTTATAAAAAAATCACAAAATCGCATCCAGTGAAACTACAAAAACAAGCTGCATTTTGCGCATTTGCTTTTGCATATTCCGCTTGCCTGCTTTCCCTTTTTCACGCGCTTGCTTGTCTGCTTTTCCTGCTTCATATTCCGTGGCACTTTGTCTGGCTCCAGACTTGTGTTTCATGACGATGATGATGAAATTGATTGGTCGTCGGTAGTGAGCTGCATGCTGAAACACGTTGGGTCTCACAACCATCTCTATCCTCTGTTTTTTCTCAAAAATGTCTAGGCCCGGGCAACCTGACAGTATCATAGCCCATGTGCAGTCTCTGACTGCGCGGCACTTTGTTTGGATCAGGCTTGTGCTCTTATATCATACCATACACAACTTAATTGTCAATGCTGGAAAGAGGTGATTTTCATAAGCATGGTGAAATGACAGCTAAAGAATCGTTTATAGAGACAGGACGTTGAAGGGTATAAGAAAACGTTTTCAATTTTTGCTACCAGTGAATTAAAAACGGTTCCAAGGCTGTCACGACCGGGGCGGTTTTGGGGATAAGCTCCCAATTCCAAAACTGCTCCAATGGCACGCGTCTCATATAGCCTCTGATAACCAACTCCAGCTCCTGGCCTGCACGCGTGGTCTTGTGCGGTCTCTGACTCGGCGGCACTTTGCCTGGATCGGGCTTGTGCTTTCGTCCTGTGTGACCTGGCGGAACTGCTTCTACTGACAGTATAAAGGGTAAAGGCGGCTGACTGGCGCCTCAAAACTAGCATGCTTCGTGCAGGTGGAGCTCGTAAGTCCATAAAGGCGGTTTACTTAGGGGAAGGAAAACACTTATCTCAAACATCCACTGCCTTGTGGATACATCCAATCATGGAAAAGGCTTCAGGAGTCAATCTCGAGGAAAAATCCGGAGCTGGAGTCCCGTTAGGCAGTGCGAAGTTTTATTCAACTTCGTCCTGTCAACTACTGCGACGGCATCGTTGCCCAAACGCATCAGCCTAGCTGTTCCTTTGATTCCGGTGGTGCCATAGAGAGGGAGCACTTGCTGCATGGGTAACAGCTAGTTCTCCATGTTGAACTGCCCTGGCTTACATCACAACGCGCCAATGGAGAGGACACTCCATTCCGCTTTTACGGATAATAGCACGGGAAGCAGCAGATACCGGTTGAAAGCTATGGCTCGACTGGCGTAGAGCTCAGCGCCTGGGGATGCTTCCGACGGTGGGAGAAACTTTCAGGTCGCTTTGGACGGCTACCGCCCGCCTCAAGCTGGGCAGCCCCCAGTCAATAAGGTGCCGTCTCGCCACGGTCTGCTATCCTCATTGGGTGCATGGGGATTAGGAATCAACAGACAAGCAGACTGTATCTTTCCGCACCAGCGAAACGAATTACTAAACAACAAAGGTCATTTCTTAAACTGGGAACCTGGAACGTCCGGTCCATGCTTCCAGGATTTCATGACGACGTCTCGAATATCAGAGGCGTAAGAAAATCAGCTGTGATTAACAATGAACTAAAGAGGCTGAATGTCGACGTGGTTGCCCTGCAAGAAACGCGATTACCAGACACTGGTATGCTAACAGAAAAACATTACACATTTTTTGGAAAGGATGAGGAGATGACTGCTGTGCTGGATGAGAAACGGTCAGCATTCTTGAGGTTCAAAGGTATGCCAACAGATGAAAACTTACGACTTCTAATAGCAGTTAGAAATAAGGTCCAACAGACTGCAAGACAATGTGAAAAGGACTACTGGACTGAAATTAGTCGCAATATCAAAATAGCTGCGGATGCTGGAAATTTTCACGGTATGTGTGACGGGATCAAGAGAACCATTGGTCCAAACAAACTTAAAACGGCTCCTATTAAGTCTGTATCTGGTAACCCGATTGTCGACAAAACTCAACAGATGGAAAGATGGGTAGAGCACTTCTCTTCTATCTACTCTAGGGACAGTACGGTTTTACCGCGGTTGCTGACCATTGGATATCTACATACCCCCAACTCTATGAGCTTAATAGGGCAATCGACCGCTTAGCGAACGGAAAGGCCCGTGGTGACGAAGGAATTCCGCCTGAGCTCATCAAATGCTGTAGAGCAGCATTATTACAACCTTTTCACCGTTTGCTTCTTCAGTGCTGGCGAGAGGAGTGTGTCCCACAAGAGATGCGAGACACAAAGATCATCACATTATTTAGAATAAAGGCGATAGAGGCGATTGCAATAATTACGGAGTAATATCCCTTCTGAATGTTGTAGGCAAATTGTTCGCTAAAGTCTAACAGATCCGGCTACAAGTTTTAGCTGATAGAATTTACTCAGCGTATGCCATTATACGCTGTTTTATTGATTTAACGAAGGCATTCGACTACGTCAGCAGGGAGGGTCTTTTCAATATGCTTGATCTGATAGGCTGTCCCCGAGGCTGCTCAAACTCGTTATTTCGTTCCACTCAGGCATGAAGGGCTCAGTCCATTTTAACGGTATCCGTTCAGAAGTCTTTAAAATTTGCCGAGGCGTCAAAAAAGGGTGTGTTCCTGCTCCCACGCTGTTCGGCATTTTCTTTGCTCTGCTTCTGAAGCACGCTTTTAGGACGAGGACAGAAGGCATTTACCTAGGCACGTTAAGTGATGGCAAGCTTTTCAACCTGAACCGGTTGAGAGCACAAACCAAGGCACGAAATGTGCTAATCCGTGACCTGCTGTTTGTTGACGATGTAGCCATTATTGCTCACTCCCTAGAGAACATTCAGTCGCTAATTGACTGTTTTTCGTTAGCATGCAAAGACTTTGGGCTAACAATCAGCCTGAGCAAGACCAAAGTCCTTGGTCAAGGGACTGTATCGCCTCCAATCATCACTGTGGGAAACTGTCAGCTTAACCCAGTAGATCATATCACATATCTTGGTTCAACCATTGTGAATAACCTCTCGCTAGACACAGAGATTGATAAGCGGATTGCAGAGCAGCTGTTATTTTGTCCCGATTGAACTCTCGTGCTTGGGGTAACCGCAAGCTGATTGTAAAGACAAAGATGATTGTATACAGCGCGTACGTACTAAATGCTTTAATGTACGGCAGTGAAACCTGGAACACCCACGCAAGACACGAACGGAAGCTGAATGGTTTCCATCTACGAAGCATCCGTCGTCTCTTGAACATATCGTGGATGGACAGAGTACTTGTACTTGTGTGCGACTATCGCCTCCTGGAGGATGAGTCGGCTTCAATAAAGATTCTTGGGAATTTGGGTACAAAGCGGCGTCCCCAGCATTACTTGTTCGACTCAGCTTCTCTAGCCTTTGCACAACCAAGTGCGACCTGCAAGGCAGCAGGCAGTTGCAAGAAAGAGGTGGCGTGCACCAACTAACCGTCTACCAGACTCTGTTCCAGGGTTTTCCTCAGGGTTTTCTCCCGAAGCCTTTCCCGCGATAGGATATCCCGCAAGGCAGCGGAGGTTTAAAATCAGGATTTTCCTTCCCTTAGATGAAATGCCCTCCCAGGCTAACGAGCTCCATCTGCCCGAAACAAACTGGTTTTCCGGCGCCAGTCCGTCGCTCTCGCCCCTTCTACTGTTGGCAGAAGCATTTCCGCCGTGCTCGGGGAGCCACTTGTGCAGGCCAGAAGCTGGACTTGGTTATCAGAGGCTATTTGAGACGCGCGCCATATGGGAGCATTTTATAAGTAGTGGGAGCTCATCCCCACTGCCGCCCCCGGCATTGACAACCTTTGGAACCGGATGGACAGAGTGACTAATGTTGAAGTGCTTTCAAAAGCTGGTCTACAGAGTATGTTCACCCTATTTCGACAGTGCCGCCTGCGGTGGCTTGGTCATGTCTACAGAGTGGGAAATGGTCGTATTCCGAACGATCTACTCTATGGTGAGTTGCAATTAGAAAGTCGACAATTGGGCAGACCGCACTTGCGGGAAAAAAGCCGTTTGCAAAAGACATATGACAATCCTTGGCATTGACCCGGCAAGTTTGGAAGAACATGCTCGTGACCGCTCACATTGGAGGAATTGTGTAAAGCGTCGTCTGCAAGTTGGGGAGGAGCAGATACAGCTCGTGGTTTCTGAACAAAGATCACGCCGCCGGCGTGCAACTGACGCCCTACAACCGTGTTCTGACTATCTATTTCTATTTCCCCTCTCATATCTGTCTAGGCCTGGGCAACCTGGCAGTATCTTAGCCCACGTGCAGTCTCTGACTGTGCGTCACTTTGCCTGGATCAGGCTTGTGCTTTCATACCATACTATAGTTGCAAGTGCTGCGTGAGAGATTGTTCCTCCCGAATCGGATTGTTTGATCATTCAAAAAGCTGTAGTACATGAAACTTCATGCGATTGTGATGTACATCCATGGTCGACATCGACCGAAGGAGGCCAACAACAACAATCAAAAAACGGAAAATGTGACAAATGTTTTACTTATCATGAATATCAAGTAGTTGGAGCAATTGGTAAATTACTTGCACCAGTTGCGCTCCAGGCTGTGCTTGAAACTTGCGACAAAACTGTAAGCTGTTTGTTGGACGGCTGCTTCGGAAATTCACAACCACGAGGCTGAAAGTTTTCTGGAGTCTAATAGGCAAGTGCCGCAAGATTAAGTGGATGACGCGGGTGCACAAATCGGGACTTAGGGTGAAAAAGTCATTTATTCGGGTGTCACTTAACCCTTTCATGACCTGTAAGGTCTCAATCCCTATTTAAACGACGGTGCCTTATGGATAAAGATTTAGAGACGTCAGGTTTGCCGAGTACGGTTTTGCTAGCTGGCTGACATTATTTATGCAACCTGATGGGTTGATATTAAATAAAACAAATGTTAATGATGTGATTACTCACTAACCAAATCAATGTTACAATAGCCACAAAGTCAAAACATAGGCAGCGATGTTTATATATGCATAAATAAGATGAATCGATTGTTTGGGACAAAATAAGGGATTGAGACACTGAACACCAACTAATCAACATTGCTTAACATGTTTCAATATTGCCACGTTTAAAATTATCGTAATGTTTACTTGGTGGAAAGTCTTTGAGAAGAGAATTCTCTCCGAGAACTGTGCAGTGGTGTATGTTACGAGTCACGTTGTGCAGAACAATAACCAACCAGGTTGTGAAAATAATGTTTGCCTCGTTAGTTAACCCTTAATCATGCGAGTTGAGAGACACTATACACGTTCAAGTCGAACAATGTCGTTTTTGTAGTAAGGGCATCATGTTTGATACCTTGTAGTGGTAGGAATACAGCAGGTTTCTTGCATGAGGACTGAGTTAAGAGAAAATTGAGGTGCGTGCACGTTACTGCGGCGCAATGATCATTCAGCCTGAAGCTAGCTTTAATCAGTACTCCTAAAAGCCTAACACGTTCTATGGCGTTAACGCTGATACATCGACATTTTATCAACTAGTGAGGGCAAGAGCTGGTACTGTTTTCATTGCTGAAACCGGGGAAGTAAAAAGGTTACACTTTTTAACGCTTGATAGGTGTGCTATGAAGAAATGAAAAATGCAGTCAAAAAGTCAAGTTGTGTGAAAGGAGTAGGTTTTCTGCTGTTTATTATTTTTGGGGAACAGAAAAATGTATTTAAACCCGATTGAAGAAAACTGTGGTGACAAGTAATTTACGCTTTTAACATTGGGCATACGGATTTCCGGGTTATATTACTTTTGGTTGAAATCATATTCATATGTAATTTGAAATCCAACAAATATGTAGCAAACGAAATAAAACCCAAAAAACGGGCAATACCCCGAGTCAAAATTGGCGGCGACTCGCTTTATCGAGATATTAAACAACAAATTAATTGAAAATTCCTGAAACAATAAATAACACAAATGTCTGTACCGCGAACGATAATCACATTATTTGTTCAGCATCGCTAGACTCATGAATAATGCTCAATGCGTCGCATGCGATGCGACGGACGTTCGCTGCTCCGCCGCTAAGTTCTGTTCGGTACATTTCAGTTGCACACGACAGTAAGTGGCTAACGAGCCAATCGAGCGTCCAGAACTTCTTTCGGAGGAAAGCCTCAGAGAAGCAACCACTGATTTTTCGTATTTGTTGAAATAAACTGCTGTCCATCGTCTTTTAATTCGATTGGACATGCAACATGCATTAACTATTATCAGTATCAGTATCAGTTCAGTTTGCACAGGACGATATGTGGCAGAGTCGCCAATCGAGCGTCCAGATTTCTTCCGGTGGTATGCCAAAAAGAGCGCCCACCACTTCAAACAAAATAGGTTCACAGATTTCCTCTGGTAGGATGATTACCTGGAATGTAGAGCAAAAACTCCCCTCACCAAAGGTGAGGAGACATTAGTGCATTTCAAAGACCAGGTAAATACAATATCATTACTCAATTAGGGGCAAAATGCAGGAAATAATGAGCTCCATACGGCATGAAGTCTATTCTTGAAACACATTACAGAGTTGGAGTTCACGACATCTTCAGGTAGGCAGTTCCAGTAGCTTACTACTCTTTCACTGAAGAAGTGCTTACGAGCATTAGACCTGACATGTTGTTTGGCCAGTTTCAGAGGATGACCTCGAGTACCCACATTGGGTGCGAGAACATACATTTCACCTGGTTGAACAGTACTAAAACCGGCCATGATCTTGAAGGTTTCTATCAGGTCCCCACGCAGCCGCCTTCTTTTCAGTGAAAAGAGCCCTAGACTTAATAGTCTTTGCTCATAAGATATACCTGATTGCCCTTCGATCATACGAGTAGCAAGGCGCTAAACACCCTCAAGCCTTGCAATATCTTTTTCAAGATAAGGTGACCAAGCTTGAATGCAGTACTCGAGATGAGGTCTAACGACAGCCTTGTATATCGGTATGAAAACCTCCGGGGACCTGCAGGATAAAACTGATCGCAGGCGAAACAGCGCGCTCCTAGCACGATGTGCCCAGATTCTTTCGGAGGTGCGCTTGAAAACACCCGCCACTACCAGGATTGATTCGTAACTAACACAGTGTGGTAACTGTGAATGGAAGATGGGAGATGTCTCATCACCCGAAAGGGGAGAGTAGTTATGCATGTGCATGTCCAATCGAAGAAAAGAGATGGACAGAAGTTTATTCCACTCTCTGACCTTTCGGATGAAAGACCTCTCCCAATCTGTCATTCAATAGTTGCACACACTGTGTTGTACTTACGAATTCAATCCTGGTAGTGGCGGGTGTTTTCAAGTACACTTCCGAAAGAATCTGGACATTCGTTTCGACTTGGTCGACTATCGCCCTGTGATGCTGATACTGATACTGTCAAAACGTTTTTTTCTCATTGTGCGTTAGATATCCTCGACGATCGCGACGCCAAGAAATTATCCAGGTAGTATTTAGGAAGCACTACGTTATGAATAATACTGGAAAAATAAAAAGCAATTTCTCTTCACTAGTACGGTGTGAAGTCACCTAATGAAACGTTGTGTTGTGTGCCCAGCTCGGGAATTAAGGTAAAGAAGTCGATCATAATACCGCCGCTAAATCCCTCCAAGGTTTCAAAGGATTCAATTAAGTTGCATCTCAAAGGACGGCGCGAACACAGTTGACATCGGTTTACATTTACGGATTCATATTCAGTCGATTCCTGGAGTTACACGTGTGTTTTGACCTTCTTATTGGTTCGTATATAATTACAATTGGTTTTGCTCCGTTTGACAGCTCCTGATACGATATATATATTTATTTGTACCTTTTCACTTACACGGATTTATAGAGCAAATGTTCGATGGCATGTCTAATAAATGAAAACTAACAGTTTCGGTTGTTTCTTCGAAACTTTACTACATAGACAATTTCTCCAAAGTTTTAAACTCTTCTGTATTTATTTGATACATCAGTTTACTGTTAAGTGTTTGATTGCAGATTAGTATTAGGTAGCATAACTTGATTTACTCTTCGTGTAGGTCGTCGAAGAAAGCATTTTCCGGCGTCACCTTAATTGGTTTTGCTGAACTGTGTGCAAAGTTATACATCTTGGGTATTTTTAACATTCAAACTATATTTTGTTATACTTCTTGTGACTTTTGAAATCGAAATACTGTCCAATTTGCGTGTTACCAAGTGCATTTTGTTTGACTCATTCAATTTGAATATTTTGACTGCATTATTCCTGCGCATTTTCCCGTTGAGACTCGCGTGAATACCATAATACGTGACCTTTTTGACATTGACTAGGATTTTAACCCGGTTGACCCGAATAATTAAGGTATTTTTTATATTTTGATTACCTCAATACAGTATTATATTTGTTGACAAATCCTCGTTAGGATCTGGTTAACCAAGGAATTTTGTGCGTCACTTAACTTGGGACGTCTTCTTGATTATCAATTACAATCAAACGTGTATTTGAGATTCAAAATATTTTATTCTACGATATATGGCACGAAACATTTGTCAGTGAATTTTATTAGAATTGGGGTTCGCTGTTTAATGCTGTTTTGCGTAAACGGACAAAATCAGCACAATATGCCGGAATGTCATATGAAGTGAGAAAACATCTTTTCAAGTCATTAAAAAGGTAATTATTTGGTACATTGAATAAAATGAAATTCTTAGAAACGGATTCTCTCTGACTAATTTCGGTGCAGAGAGTTTCTACGAATCTATTGGCTTGTATATGGATATCATGATCAATAATTGATGTAGGCTTTATAGGAGATAATATCGGTTTAAAAGAATCAAATAAAGTTTGAGAAGTTGTTATTTCGTTACGTATACTTGATTTTTCAGATTCTAATTTTCTCAACTTATTCAAGATTAAAGAAGTGACATTGTCTAACCTCACAGTGCAATTTCTTGTTTGAGGATTTTTTACGAATTTTAATACGGTAAGAGATGGATGTTTTAGGATGCATTGTGTATATAATATCGTGGAACGAAGATTTTAACTTCTTTTAGATATTATCACCAATATTTCAGTTCCAGTATGTGTCGTATAGAAAAAATAGGAATATGGCAATAAATTCTAATTTTCTCAACTTATTCAAGATTAAAGAAGTGACATTGTCTAACCTCACAGTGCAATTTCTTGTTTGAGGATTTTTTACGAATTTTAATACGGTAAGAGATGGATGTTTTAGGATGCATTGTGTATATAATATCGTGGAACGAAGATTTTAACTTCTTTTAGATATTATCACCAATATTTCAGTTCCAGTATGTGTCGTATAGAAAAAATAGGAATATGGCAATAAATTGAAAAATATAGAATCAGATTTGCCAGAACTTAGAAACGAACTAGCAATATGCAAATCCAACTATAGTTTTCTAAAACCGCTCTTATCACTCATGAACTCTGATATTGGTATTGACCACGATATATTGATTCAAGCCAATAAATATATAGAAACCATGAGCACGGAAATATATCAAAGAGAAGCTCGCTCGAGAAATGTTATCATCTTTAATGTTGCAGATAATTACCCTTTGAACGATTTAAAAATGTATATTCTCGAAATATGGCGTCTCCATCGAATGTTTCACTGTAGTTCGCGGGCTGCTCGAATTTGGTACGTGATCCCAATTCTTTGATTACACTTGCTCTGCTTATATTCAACGTATTCTCGATACATATTTTACCTCAGTTTCATTGAAATGATATCTGTTGAACCCATTAAATATTTCCGGTGAAAGCATGCACTCGAAAACCCTATTATCTTCTCGAATTAAGCTACGTAAATTATCTAAGCCTAGTAATTGTACTGTCAGATTAGACAGGGACACTTCAATCATTCTGAATAAACTAAAGAATTAGAAACAGAGTTGTCAGAACTTAGAAACGAACTAGCAATATGCAAATCCAACTATAGTTTTCTAAAACCGCTCTTATCACTCATGAACTCTGATATTGGTATTGACCACGATATATTGATTCAAGCCAATAAATATATAGAAACCATGAGCACGGAAATATATCAAAGAGAAGCTCGCTCGAGAAATGTTATCATCTTTAATGTTGCAGATAATTACCCTTTGAACGATTAAAAAATGTATATTCTCGACATATGGCATCCCCATCGAATGTTTCATAGTAGTTTGACTTCATAAAAACACAATTAAACAACGAACTCTTATTTTTTCAAAATTCTCAGATAAGAGTTTTGCATTGTATTTACTTGATAATAATACTTTTTGAAAAGTATACCTAGGTTCTCGGGTGTGGTCCTAAAACCGGACTTAATACCCATGCAACAAAAATTTAACTATAAAAACGCAAATTTATCAGCTCCACTATTAGTAACAATATCTCAGATACCAATGAAAAAATGCAATGTGAATCTGTAATTAAAATTAACTCTAATAGTTCCCAAAGTTCGACACCCGCACCTGATAATCATGGTGTGAGTATAACTCGACATCTGCATCTACGCCCGCCGCGTTTACCTAAATTAAGACAAACACGACCCCTCCTACCACACCCTCCTACTTTCAGAGAGGCAGTAATCAGACAACCTCACCAACAACGTATGAAGAAAACTAATTATATAAGAGGTTCACCCAGTCTCAACACATCTCGTTTCTTGATGAATAACCCCCTACCATATAAGCAACACTATCACCATTCATCAGCTCATCCTACACCTTTTTGTAATATTCAACCTTATTATAATTCATCTACTATTACACAATATCCCTCCTATTATAATAATTATATTTCCCAAACTTCATTTTATAATCCGTATGATTCTCACTCCAACTATGAACCATACTTCAACCCTAATACCACTTTTTTCAAAAATACATAAATTGAATTGTAAGCATAGTAAACTCTCTAATGCACTCATCCCAAATCCTTCAACTTCCGACCTTTGTATTGTTCGTTTTCTGGTCATAAATGCTAGATCAATTATATCTAAAATCCATATACTAAAATCTTACCTATCTTCTAAACCTGTAGATATTATTCTTATAACTGAATCCTGGACTCGTGATGATCACTCTGACTCTAAACTTATGATACCTAACTACAAGGTATTAAGGAGAAACCGCACTCTGAAACGAGGTGGTGGTTGCCTTATTTATGTGCATTCAAGATTTAAAGCTAATAGCATAACATTTTCGAATTTAACAGAACTTGAAGATTCACTATGGATAGAACTACCTATACTAGATCTTTCAATAGGCTGCCTCTACTACCCACCAGGCTCAACTTCATCTAATATGAATACATTAACTCAAGCTTTCATCGAAACGTCTTTACATCATGCACGCCATAAACTTATAGCCGGTGATTTTAACATGCCTAATTTAAACTGGCACGATTAAAGTAAAGTTAGCTCTCATACAAATTTTATGAAAACGCTTGACTTACTAGGTTACAAACAATTTATT
>JACCGJ010004368.1:0-18470 GCA_013407085.1 Atriophallophorus winterbourni
ATGGTAACGAACATTGGTCAATGGTCCTCCACGATTGGTTTATCGTTGAATCCTTCTAAATGCAGCGAAATTGTATTTTCCAACATGATTGGACAGCGTCGTTTAGCCCTCCATCAAGAAATTCCTCGCGTTTCTCTTAACGGCTTGGTGTTCGACAGATGTTGCAGCTTTAAGTATCTTGGTGTTACAATATCTGAAAATCTTAGCTGGACTGAACATGTTACAAGGGTATTCATAAAAGTGCGCCAACTGTCATTCTACGCACTACGTCTCCGTTCTTTCTCCGTTCCACCAAATGTCATTCAACTTTTCGTTCTTTCTTGCATCATTCCCCACTTTCTTTTGGCATTTCCTGTGATTTTTCCCGGCCTCTTGGAAAAGGATTTTACGATGATCAGAAGATGCATTAAGCTCATCTCAAGATTGAGTTGTGTTTCCGCTGATGACATTCGAGACACTATTGTCAATCGTGAGTTTCGTGAATGCAGCAGATTGATCGCGAACATTTCTACTGATGGTTTACATTCATTGAACAAAAACCTTGTTTCTTGCAGATCTTTTTCCTCCACCCGAAGCCGGTACGTTATTCCCTATTCAAGAACGAATAAATTTAGAAATTCTTTTATCCCATACTTGGCCCGATACATGGTACAGCAATCAAAAGCTGTTACAGAGTTGAAAGAACGCTTGACAATTTTCTAATGATGACACGATGTTCCAGTTATTTTTCGAGTTAATTTTTTTAATTCCCCTAAAATTTGTCCACCAAATGGTAACCTGACACTTTTAAGCCGAAGTATTACTTCATTGTGTAGCACTTCATATATTTTATTTTATTTGCATTATATGAAGAACCTAATTTATTGATGCGATGAAGTTGGAGAAATGCTGACCGATTTTTCATTCACGCTGGGATGTCCTGTCGTTCATTTCTTTTTTATTCCCGTCACATTTGTCTCGCCCGTGGTAACCTGACACTTCATTGGCCTATGTATTATTTCATTGTGCGCTCGCTATACATATTTTTTATTGGTATTATATGGAGAAATAGATCTATTGCTGAAAATTCGTGAACACGAATAAAGTTATTCTTCTTCTTCTTCATCAACGACATTGGTGCATGTGTGAACTCACCGTTTTTAATGTTCACAGATGATCTCAAACTCTGGCGAATCCTCTCTTTCCAAAATGACTGTGAAGAATTGCAAATGGACCTCAACTCACTTAATAGTTGGGCAATTATGAACCAGCTACCTTTCAATCCACGAAAATGCCGATCTCTCCAAATTCGCCACTCCGGTGAACATAGGTATCAACCAGGGTGCACCGAAATTTCGGTAAGTATGCAAGAGAAAGACATCAGTATACTGGTTCAAAGTGACCTCGGGTGCTCTGCTCACTGTTCATACGCTTCCTTAGTCGCGAATCGAAACGAAGGCCTTCTAAAAGGAGTCTTTGGTTCTTTCGAACGCTGCCTTTCCCCCTCACTTCTTTACGCGTACGTCAGTTCTCACCTAGAATACGCCGTGTCCGTCTGGTCCTCGTGGTTAAAGCGCGATATTTACGTCCTGAGACAAGCTCAACGGAGATTCACCAAAATCGTCAAAGGGCTTAGTTCTATGAACTATGAAGATCGCCTAAAGGGTCTTAATTTTTCCCCATGAGTTACCGCCGCAACCAAAGGGATCTGATTTTGGTTTCTCCGATTCTCAAGAATGTCAAACACCCGTGCTTCAGACTGTTTTCGATAGCCCCTAGTTCCGGAACCCGGGGACATTTCTTAAAGCTTGCCCATCCATCAAGTCGGTTAAACTACCGAAAGTTTTTTTATCAGTCTGCACTCCTTGTGCGTGGAATGATCTACAGTCTTATATTGTATCATCTCCTTTCCTTGCTATTTTTAAAGAATGCCTTGACTCTTACCTATATCTTTCTCAGAAAATTTGAATTTAACTTCGCATATTTCTTTTTGTTCCCGATGCTGCACCCATTTTCTCTTTTACAGACCTTCATACGAATTTAGGCCAATCCGCCCTCCCCTGTATTGACTACCCTGTGCTTCCTCCGACCCCACCATTTACGGAACTTTGGTAACCGAAACACAATTTCATGGACTCCATCCGACCCCCTCTGCTGACGATCCTGTGCTTCTATTTTAAGATCATAGCTTTTTGTACCAAAATTTACTATTGACTATTGACAATTGCTTTCAAAGTTTTATTTAGCAATTTGTCTACGTATTCAAAATCAAGCGACGGAGTATAGTTGTATTAGGATCAGTTGAAACAAGTTTATATAAATCAACTCCGCCTTTCATTAACAGGCGAAAACCCTTCAATCTAAAATAGTGCGTCGTAAGAAATTAACGAGAAATGTCTTGCGCGAGGCCAGAGCGAGAACAATCGAATTTTTTCCATACCACCACATTGCTCGACATGTTTTGTCTACAGGAATTGGCCTTGTTCGTAATGCTAGATATGGAATTTCATCCAGCTCTCATGTGAACTGATCGAAGTTCGTATATACGAATTTTGCAACGACCAGCAAACAAGCGAATAATTATTGGGGCTGAATGATTTGACCCGCATATGATCCACCATGTTTCTGGAAGTTTAGAAAATGCAATTCACGGCGTCAACAAAATATTAACCGAAATGATTCACCTACATATTCCGAAGAGAACCTATGAAAATTGATATTTGTGTTTCCAGTTTTCATATCTATTTAAACCAAATGTAATAAGAATGATGTTCAACAAATTTATATGCATTTATATGCATTTAATCCTGTATTAATGCGCGATTTTCGGTGCATCAGGTTTGGTAAATTATTCAACCATTCGCCGTTAAACGATATTTTGAATGTATCTGGCAGACTTTCACAAATCCGTAATAGCGATATTCGAAAGGGATATGTTTTATTGAACATGTTGAAATATACATAATAAATCGTTGCGCCACCCATACAATTATAATTAGCTCAACCGAACATTGGACCATTTACCACTATGAGTTCTATTAAAAATAAAATCAGAAACAATATCCCGAAATTAATATTATCGTAGATTTAATCGTATCTATCCTGTTCAATAAAAGATTGCTTGAGCAAGTGATTTACGAAAATTTTCGGATTGTCCCAAAGATATCATATAATGAAATTCGCATAAAATTGGCAATAAACCTACTCTTAGTCCAAGCTTTGGTCGATCCGCATGAAACTGACTTTAGTTTTCCATAGCATAAGGAAGAGACCATTATTTAAACCGTCAAATCCGCGGTCGCATTTCTCACCGACCTTGTATCAATCCAGAATGAATGTGAATGCATCACAACCAATTTCATACAAAAATCGAGTTGTGCAATCAGATTGATGTGGATTAGTCACGTCAGTCGTTTATGGGGGTGTGGCAAGTCGAATGTCATTTATTCAGACTGAGCCTTTCCTTTGATAGGCCACCGTTGCTAATGCACATCTGTGGGAATGAATACAACTTCAAATAATGACGTTTACTCCACGATGCTATTAGCATAAATTCGAAAAACCCAATGATTTCACGTGAAGTGTCAGGAAATTGAAATTCTCTAGGTTTGAACTAAAACCCAGTTTGCGTAATTCGGCTAGCATGCTCTCAATTGTTGATAAACGCTCATTCATGGTCAACCGGGTGAATAGGATGCCATTCCATTACGCCACTTTTTGTGCTATGTGCTTGATTTACATTTCAGTGGTTGGTTGAAAGATCGCCGTTTCGGAATTAATCCCGAATGGCAATCTCGTGAAACGAAATTGTCGGTATTTCATTGAGCCTATATCCCATCGGCAAGTACGATTTTGATGAAATATTTGAGCGACACATCATTTTTGGAAAAGAGAGCATAGAAAACAGCGGTGAACAGTGAAGCATTTGAGGTAAAATACAAGCGAAAATGAATTGTACAAATGATAGATGCCCAATGTTTATGAAAAATTTACGCACTATTCGGACCTGTGAATATCTGCGAAATTTTATTTATTTATTTATGTATTCCGTTTGTTATTTCCTCCCATGCATCGATACTTTCCGATTCAAGTTTAAGAATTTTAATATATCAGAAGAAATTGTTTTCCAGAGAAATTAAATATTTATGCGAAACATCATGCGTAACATTGTTTGTTTCCGTATTTATCCTTTAGTGGGAGACGGATGAGGAAAATGTCGTTGGGTGCAGATGTAATCAGCTTTGATTTCAGTAGTAACGGTGTGTTCCAACTCGGCGAATCATTGGGAAAAAGAGTCGAAACCTTGAGGTGTAATCCTACTTCGAAAAAACGCATTATACCGAGGATACGTTGTGCGTTGCAGGAAATGAGCCCATCCCCAAGTTCAAATTGTCCAACAACCTGTGTGTAGTAAATATAAAGGGTCAATACCCAAGAAAATGTGTTAAATAGTTATTAATCACAACATACACGCAGACACTCAGCGACAATAAAAATTCCGCATTTCCGTATTAGCTGTAGACGATTTTTTTCTATTCCGTACGTGTTCGATAACATTTGAATGCCCTCTCGATCCCGCGTCGAAACGTTCATTAGAAATTCGGACGCTTATTCTTACATCACGATTTGATGGCAATTGCGTATACAACAGGACTATACGTATCAATAAATGATTATATGTTACAATGATATGGTAATTGTGAAGCTGAGTGCATTTTGTGACTGTAAATTCTTGAACCTGGACTCTGGAATATTTAAAATCTTGGTTAAATCTTAAAAGAATCTAGACTGATATATTTATATTAACATCTGCCAACGATTTTTCGTCTAATTAAACAATAACGCATCGGAGATCATTGAATGTATTGGTATCAGTTGCTAAACACACTTAATTCTATCAGTTAAAACTTTTTAATCTGTGTGTATGCCTTTTCGGGAAGAGCCTTGTCTAGATATAATGCTGAGCGTTAGCCAATGTACGATCTCTTGGACGATTAGATATTTTACATGCAGGAATATCACTAATAGTTTAGTAGAAATTTTGTAAAATCCGACTTAACGAAAATAAAATTTAAATGTGATGCAACACAAATATAGTTATCCGTGATTAAACATTTTGGTTGTGTCATCTACGCTCGCCACGGTTTCTAAATATGTGGTTTTATGTGCTTTGTTGAGTACAGAAAAATGTGCAGGGAACCCGGAAATAAAAGTGCATATAAAAACAAAGCCGAAATAATCAGAATTGACGATGAATTTCATGAAAACGATTCGAACGAAACCATTTTATCAACATGTGCAGAAGCCCACCATTTGTTGCAGTGTCAAAAAAAACGATGTCGAAGAAAATTCGTGTACTCCAATAAAGCCATTTTTCTTCTTCTTCTTCTTCTAGTGGCAAACCATTTGAAACAAATTCAGTTGAGTAATAGGATAACATTGACAAAGGGACCGGACAGTTTAAGAAACTAATATGAATGCGGATGGATATTCGTTGCCCAATCTGTTGTTTTCATGAACGATTGATTTGTACTTTTAGAGGGTTCCAGTTTTCAAAAATGTAAAAAACAAATTCAACTATCATTTGAATGAAGCAATTTTTAACTTACATGTTGACATATTTCTGTGACATCGTACTTCACGCTTTTGTAGATTACTAAAAGTTCTGGCGTATTGAAAGAAAAAAAAACGTTTTCGCTTGTCAGTGCGTTTCAAGATTATCATTTCAAAAATTTGAATTAACATCGTAAATACTACTGTATTTCGCTTACATTCCGGGAGCTGCTAATATGCATTTTCTATCGCACAATAATTCAAAAGAATTCAGAGAACAGTTCAGAGAACTGTAACCAAGCAGATGCTATTTTAAATCACAATTTCAGAAAAAAATTCAAATTTTACCATCTTACTTTTTCGTTTTTGAAACTCACTCAGCACTTTTTGTTGTTCTATCTGTCCTAGATAATCTAAATAGGGAACAGGGAATGACAGTTTTACCACGCCAACAAATAGTTGATTGTCTATATGCTTTGTACAACAACTCACATTCGCACGCTATAGGCATGATTTGCCATGCCACCACATCAGTCTCCAGTAGAACCGACACCATGTTCTGAAAGTTGAGCTGATTATCGAAGGTGCCATGAAATGGAGACGGTAAATGATTCGACTGGAATTGAAGCTCGAGGAACGAATGACCTTCAGCAGGTGGTGTGACGCCTGTCTCAACTTCCTTGCAGTATGGCTGTAACTTTTTGATGGTTCGAAGAAGATGCGTGACCTAGAACAATCAAACAAGTTAAATGTCATTAAAAAGTAATATTAAATTATTTTGAACAATTGGCATGCGTCGATCATCACAAAACCACTATTTGAAATCTATCATTTCTATGCATAAAACTATTGGTATTTATATGCCTCAATTTGTAGATGTCATCTGATGAATAAAAAATAATAATAATCTATGATTGTCGTTATTGAGTAACGATACAACAAGGTAACTAGTAACTTTCATCACATATTTTCGCAGATTTTGAACTACATTGACTCACCGAATCACAGGGCGACCCTGTTAAAGCTAACCACAGCGAATCCACTTCCAGTTGCACGTGGTATACTGAGGGTTCAAGGAGTGAAACTTTTCGTGAAATGAACTCGGCAAATCATGATCTTAACCGCACTGCTAATATGTAATTCAAGTATCGTTTAGTTTAATTAACAAAGATCACGCGTATAATTACTTTATTTGATCGAAATAGTAGCAATGGGAAAGAGAACATTAAAACAATGAATAAATTCTCCATTGGTAATCATTTCTAATTGTAGCTTCACAATGATGCTTAAAAACTAGACATTATTTGGCTAACCCTAGCAAGAGCGGCGGTGCATATTCTGAGGTTTATTAGCAACGAGTGCGATTTGTGTATTTGACGCTTCGATGAATTGGCGTACTCTTTTGTTTTGTGATTAAATGCTCAAGGTGAACCTTGTTAATATATTTCAGCTGTAAACATCCAAACGAGTGATTTGGCTTACTATGTTTTATTTGCCTCCGATGCTACGGTGAACAACGGAATAGACGTTATTACAGAATATGCGAACTCACCACCATTTAAGTAAGGCAATCCTCTTACCTCCCCACGAGTCAAGACTGACACTTTAACTGACGAATCACACGGAGCTTTTTAAATTGTTATATCACTGATTCATGTCTAATTAATTCAGCAAACACTTAACAATTATCAGAAAAAATCATCTTATTTGTTCCATGATCTCCGTGTCATGTAGATCATTCAAACTGTTCATCATTACAGACCTATCGACGTCAAACCTTGAAAAACTCCATTCTTTGTTGCCATAATCATGTGAGGAAAATCCATAGATTTAATATGATAGTTTTGACATTTTCTTGACACTAAGGATGAGTGAAAAGTTATACATTGAAGTTATCAGCTCTGTAAATGAAACGCAAGAAAATGTGTTTGAGCTATACATGCTTACCAATTAAATTAGGTTCCACTAACGGTTTTGATTTATGAAATACAAACGTATGCATTAATAATGGCAGATTGCCGGGGTTGACGAAAAGTGTAATAAATATGTATCAATCAACTTCTATTTATAAAATGAACGAAATTTGATTTAGAGATTGATTGAATGTTGTTTAAATAACACCAGATTATAACAACGATAAACGAATGATTTTGCGTCTTCCAAACTATGACAAATATTCCACATCAAGCAAAAATATGAACATTGTGCATACTTGGCGTTTGGAATACTTTGGCGTCCCTTAGTGAACGTAATTCGGTGACGAAAATACCCCTATATCGATGATAAATCAGGCATCCTTAGAATCGCAACATGTAGTCAAGTCCAATTAGAGAAGATATGAGATTGCGTTTCCTTATTCTCGAAACGGCAGATTCATTTTCATTGAGTCTTCCCAATCACCCAATTTTACTTGGTAGTCAATTAAACGGAATAATACTTTTATATAAATGAAGAACATTTCACCAGTTTCATTGAAGTTTAGCCTCATCAGCCTTTAATTAAGTGAATGTCTGTGGACAATTTGAAGATTATTGCGGCTTTATTTTAGACTGCGCATAAACGCTCATTTAATCGTCCTTACATCATTAATTGAATAAAAAATGAATAAGCATCTCACCAAGTACCTTGATGGCATTATTTCTTTTCGAAAAGCGTGTCTTTTCGTGGTTGCATCCCTGTCATTATTATCAAATTTGCTGATACATTAATGAACAAAGTTTATGTGAGAGTAAATGACATGTCATCTGGGAATGTTGTGGTGAGATCCAATGAAACCTACCTCTGTCATGTAAAAATTCAAATTCAAAGTTTCGTTTACATTCGCAACCTGGCTTATCGAGATAATCGTGTAACAGTTTGGGATACACAACCCAAGGTTCATCGAACCAGACACCTTGGAGATTCTTCCCTTCCATAGGACTTCTTAAATCGATCTGCATTACAAAGACCATCTTTTTCTTCACAATTCTTCCGTAACGATTTATCTTGACATCAGCATGATTGTAAATGTCGAGGAGCGGTTGAATCTGCAAAATGCATATATTTCAAAAAATTAAAAAAATTTATGATCAAACATCGTGACAGACTATTTGTGAAATCCCGCTAGCTAATTTTGGGATCCCTTTTTGATACACATATGAATTGTATTCACATAACGCAAATGATTTATTGTTACCAGTAGTTTTAATATAAACATCCATATTGTATCAACGTACAGCGCGTTCGCCTAATTTTAAGCTGCTGATTATCTGCAAATGATTTTCAAACAACTTCATTTTCATATTGGATCCAATATTGCAACGCCGTTAATAATTTTTAGTGTCTTTGAATAAGGATTAACTTCATCCGAATTATCCTAATATTCCATATCGAATGGTCGTATTTTGACAATCAACTACCAAAGCGTATTTCAAGATTCCATTCTTATCTTCCACTTATTCGTGATCACGGCATTTCGTTGTGCTCACGAAATTATTCTTCGATCGATCGACAGAACAACAGCTCATGCACATACCACTGAACAGTGCTGCTCACAACACAGACCTGACGACCACAAAACCAAATAAAGCCCATCGGGCTGCATGGATACGGTTTGCCAACAAGCCTTATTTCCAATACCAGTTAGCCACGTCTTACGTTTGTTTTAGGAAAGCTTATGAAATATACGACAAATCGTTGACCTGGAATTTTGTATCGAGTATTTATAGAAATATATTTCTGATTGTTTGTTACGTTTACGCAGCATGCAAAACTAGACCGCCAGTGACATGTTATGAGGAAAAATCAACTGATAATGGAATTTAAACGCGTTTGAATGGACTGGAATTAGAAACTGGTCAACTGACTGAAATGATAAAGAACGTCATTAATATACCTTTGATTACAGAATAAGTTGTTACTGCCAAAGAGCTCGTAATGCATGCGTCACACCCTACCAATCTAAAATTTGGCCAGATGGCAAGGAAAGAAGGTAAGAGCTCCACGGGTACACTAATGTCTGAACTGGAAGCAAAATAAGAGTTTCGGAGCAAAACCGTCTTAGATCATAAGAAGTAAACAACTCTATAACGCACTAAAAGATTTTAAGCGTTTTGGCATCAATATGCCCGTGTCAACTGTCACGCTGTTACCAGCAAAGCAAAAACTTTACCGCCGTAATCGGTTCGTCACCTAATTTCCATGAAACCAGACGTTTGCTTTGGATCACGCCCGCCAACGGAAATGACAACGAAAACCAAATTTTCAGAATCAAGCAACATCAAATATTTTCTTTCTGCTAGGCGTTTCAGAAAATACAACGGTTCATTGAAGAAAACATCACGATTGTAAACAGTGGTCCATTATTGCCGAGATCGGTTCACAAATATCGGTGTTCGTCGACACAGAAAATACCGTGTTTGCCGAAATTTCAAGGGAAAAAATGAAATACACTCTAAGTCACATTTTAGTCAAATCGCATGGCGGATGCTCTTCGATTCGAACATAACATGTACGGAAACATATTGCTTGAATACGTTAGGTTGTGCAATCCTAAAGCCGATACCGAGTTCAAATTGCAGCTTTTTATCACAATTCATCAGATACATACACAAACTCTCGAGTGAAATACCCCAAGTTATTTTTAAAAAAACGACAGCTGTCCGAAACCGATAGCGTCGGAGCAATAAGTACTGTTACTGTCTCATTATTACATGCTTAAAGCTTAACGAAAAGACTCTCCTATACAAACGTCCAAACTGTGTTCAATAAATTAGCTGAACATAGGGAGCAACCGTTACTCCCAAGAATTCGTGGATGTTATTTAAACCTGGTTGTATATCTGAATGTATACTTTCCATTCACAACATAAGACTATTACACACTTTCGCTCAATAAATGTTGATGGCGTGGCTGTAAAATATCACGAACGTCTTACATGCATGAAGATTCTCGATCCCGAAATTCAATCAGAAGATATATTCTGATATAGCATCATTGGCCAAACATAACGTCCTGCGGCATCGACGTATTATCAAAACCGCATGTTATTAAGGGCCTCGAAATACACCGTATAGATGCGAAGGTCCGAAATATTGATTATGGTGGATGTCGAACTTTTTTATCTTTTCCGCTAATCAGATAATCTTGTACACACGCGATCACGAATTCCGTGAGCTTATCCATATACTTTACACACCATAACATTTTTCCCACCATTTATGACATCCATGATTTGACTCATGGTAGTTAGGTAGCTATGTGCTTTTTGTAACCATTAGTTCTTGAATCTCGAATTTCGGAATAATTCTAACGAAAACCTTTACTACTGTTATATAGAGGATAGCTATATGAATGACTAATATCACGGTTATTGTTTGTTCGTTTCGCTTGTTTAATCGCATAAAGAAGTTTTCAATATAATAATAAGTTAAACTTCGTCATATTCCTTGAAAATTACTTAAAGCAACATGATTCCGAAACATCAATTTTATTGTATCTGATGGAATTATACATGTCTACATAATAAATTGATTTTTTGAAGATCTAATATAGCTACTAAAAAAGTCAAACAAATGTTAAAATGTTATAAGCCACGTTCATATAAATACTCACCGGTGTTAAAAGTTGGCTCGCAGTTGTGTTCGTTAGATGTTGTCGCTTTTTTTGTATAGTATTATTGATACACAAGTGTGACACATATAGGAATTCTGTGAAAGTTTGAAAGAATATCAACATGAGTTTTCTACCAGAAACAGTAACGCTATAACAACCATCTCTCCATCATAATCAACAGGTATGTCATCAAATATTCCATATTGTCCACCAATTTCAATAAGCGAACAAACAGTATGTGTTTAGTTTAACATATCAGGCGTAATTATATTATGTGCGCAAATAATCGTGGGTATATTGCCATTAAAATATTAAAAATTAGCGTGTCAATTTTTGCGAAATTTCAATTATAATTTTTGATGTGACTAGTCTTTTAAAATCGCTTTTCGCATTCTGCACTTCATCCTCCGAACACTAACGGTGTTTGTGATATTTTCAACGAGGAAATGATTCACGTAATAACCAACTTCGATTGCTTTATTAGAAGCTCAATTTTGTTACAAAAGTTGTTAAAATCCCGTACAAAATAAATGTAAATTTATGACCAATAACTCAATGAATCTCTGATTGACACCCAGTATAATATACCAATTTTACTCTGATAATAATCAAAAGAAATTTCTGAGTACTTATCTTATTTTCTGAATGTAAATTTAAACTCACGATATTCTCCTACATTTTCTTTATCTGGAATCAAACAATTTGTTTATCATAGTATCGACCGGCGAGAGCTTGTTAGATAGAAAACACAAACACGACCTCGATATATAGTCTCAAATTTGTCAACAGTTGCAAATTGAGCATGTTACTCCTGACAAACTGATTCGTCTAACTCGCCATTCCACCTCACCTCATAGTGATCAACCTCGGTTACTAAGAGTCACACTGAAGTGCGAGGCTGATATCGAAAGCATACTGCTAAATTCGTACCGACGAAAGACGGATCCGACTTCAAATTGCCGGATATATCCTGATGTGCCATGGTGGGAACGAAAGGGTGCCTCAAACACTAAGGAAAAAACGGTATCGCGGAGTGTGGCTCTACTTGGGGTACCAGAAAATACCACTGAAGCATCGGGACAGGAAACAGCAGATCATGACTTCAAGCAGTGGCGTTACATTGCGTCTTTACTTAATATTTCTAACGTTGTGATCACTGACACTTGCCGGGTGCCTTTTTCGATAAACTATAAAGGAGACGGACCGAAACCTCTCAGGATTACCTTTTTAACTACCGACATGGCTGAATTTGTCAAGTTCGAATGGAAAATAGCAAAACGTGCATTACTGAAAGACATTAGACTTTGTGCACCGAGACCAAGTACCATGAGTGAGACACATTCGCGGCTGGGGGCGGTAGACGGCAGCATTCCCACCGGAACGGAAGCAATAAATACATCAACAAACGTAGTGGTTCTATGGAATGTGCTACCGCAGATGTGAGTGCAACGACAATTGATGTTTTCAAATCGAAATTGGATGCATACGTCAAACAAAACCCTGAATTTGGCCCGGTGTATTGAAGCAACACGAACCCAAAAAACATTAACAATGTGATTTTGATTAATTTTTATCTCAATAGTTGTCATCCAATGGTACGTGTAAAGCATTAGCTTTTTATTACCATAAATCTTGATTCTTGATTCTTGAATCTATGTCTCGTCAACGTACAAATTTTAATCGAAATCTATCCATTCCTATAAGGTTTTACTCACTATATGATAATTTGAGATCGTCAGGAGTGATGGATACCACATTGTATTCAGGTCTTTCAATCTCGACTTTGAAACCAAAATCGACGGAGACTTTCGTGATTTCGAAGCCTTTTCTCCTGATTGAAACACGAATTTTAGCAACAAAATGCAAAACACGTCTTTCTCGGTCGTACGCGTAACGTTGTAAAGTCAGTTGAATAAGGTTTGAAATATTTATCTGGAACGAAAGGTGCAAAGTTTGTCATAATCCATCATGATGTAAATTTTTAATCCTCATTTATATTACAATTGTCCAACTGCTCTTCAACTGATACTGATTAGACACACAACTGTTAGCTGAGGAATTAAAATTAGTATTGATAGAAAACTACATACCATCCTTAAACGTCTTTGAAGAACATCCTGTGTTGTACCGAAATTCATAGCCAGTTGAATATCTTCATCCACGGCAACGTTCGCGTGCATCAATAATTCTGTAAAGCAAAACGATTTCATGAAATCGAGAAACATTTGTTCGCAGATAATTTCTATTGAGGTTAAAACATTGTAAGTATCGATCGAATATGCAGCCTTGTTGCAATTTATGAAATTTATCAGCAAAACGTTTTTTCGCAATGTCCTTCGATCAAAAGCAGATTCATTCAATTTTTTATTTATTCTCCTCCGTCAGCCGATGTCGCTCATGGATTTACATCACAATCGCAGCTTTCCGAATGACTTAACCTTTCGATTCTGCAGGAACAATCTTACCTGCAGCGCTTGCAACGATAGACAGAACTCGGTTGATCAGCGTCAGTTGCACGCCGTACATGGCGTCAAAAAACAGTCAATTATCGACTACAATCATTTCGCGTGCGTATGTAAATGCCTTCAGTTCTCGACCTAAAAGAGAGATCAGGATGCAGAGCCTTGAAAATGCCTGAAAGAATGGGAGCAAATCACACAATTGTTTGAAGACTCGGCGAGTTTCGAAGGATTCTGAACTGCAACCGTTACAATGGACTGAGCCCTCCATACGAAATTGAAAGGAAATAAAGACTTTCATCTGTCGTTGGGGAAGCCAATCAGATCGATCCATTTGAAAAGACTCTCCTTGCTGACCAAGTTGAATGCTGGGCATTAACATCAAGCCTTTTAAGCTTATTGTTAATTATATCAATTTCTCTTACGACTCTGATATTCAATACGTTGTCATAAACTCCTGAGAGAATGGACCGTATATTCCAGTTTCTTTGCTGCAGATCTCACATTTATTGTTTAATTAGTTGTTTCGCTGGTGCTGAGAAAATATAGTCTGTTTATCGCTTGATAACTAATCCACACGCAACCAATTAGGATGATACACTGTGGCGATACTACACCTTATTGACTGAGGCTCCAAGGCTCGAGGCCCGAGAATCATCTGCAATGAGACCTGACCATATTTTTTTACCGTCGTAAGCAGCGTCGGGCTATAAGCTCTACGCTAGTCCAGCAATATCATCTGCATCCCGCGTTATTATACATAAACAGAATGAAGTTTCCTCCCGATTGGTGCGTTTAGATATACGCCAGCGCAGTTAATAATGGAGAACTAGTCGTTGCCCATGCATCAAGTGCTGCTGATCCACAGCAACACTGGAACCAACGAAATTGCTAGGATAAAAAATTTTGACAACGAAGCGGTTGACATGACCTAGTTGAATACAACTTCAGATCGCCTAACGGGACTTTGGCTTCGGATTTTTGCTCAAATTTGACTCTGGAGTTATGCGCATGATTGAATGTAGCTACACAGAAGAAGTGAAGGTTCGAGATAAGGGTTTTCCGTCCCCTATGTGGACCGACTTGTCGAAATTTTGAGCTCCACCAAACCGAAGAAAGCCGTTTTGAAGGAGCCAGTCACCTACCTTCCACCTTTCACCTGTCATTTGGAGCAATTCCGCCGGGTCACACAGGAGTAGACTTGCAGACTGGACTTCTTTCTCAGAAGCTCTATGAAAATCGCGCAATTAGAGCATATTTAAAATTACGAGCCCATCCCCAAAACCACTCCGGTCGTGACAACAATGTATCACATTATCGATTTTACCAAAAGCTGCTATTCTTCGAGCTTTCGATAATTTTCGCGTCTACAAATTTTAAAGTAAGAGAAATATACAAATACAACAGAAAATTTAAGTGTACATTTATTCAATTTCGAATGTGAATGGCACTCATAAAATTTCTTATTAAACATTACCGTTTCAATCATATTCGTTATTCGTTCATGTTGATTTACAGAGCAGTCTAAGCGATCAAGAATATGGAATTTGATTTTCTTTAACCTCGTCGGAAGCCTTCTCCAAATCTTTGAAAAATGCTTTCAACTTAATAGCGTTTCTAACATATTTTCTCGAATTAGCTTTTGGGAGAATATCACCACTACTGTCGATTTTTTTTACTGCGAAAGCCACATTGAGATTCGCAGTAAACACGATAATCTAATTCGTGTAGCTCCATCCGCAAAGCATTTGAAAACAATGTATTATGATTATTATTATGATTATTATTAATATAACTAATAATATTATTATTATCTTTATTAAATCTCACCTTGAATTACTTTGATAATTAAAAATATGAGAAAAGTATTAAAGTCGCATGTGTTATAAGATTTTCACTTTATGATATATGTTATTCCCGATGCCATGGAATAGCATATATAAGCATTCAATTATGTAAATCCCATAAACTATATCATAATTATTTATCAGATAATTGTCAGGTTGGGATCTGAAAACAAAAACATCAATGGACAGTTGCGAAATTCATTACAAAAGCGCAATAAGTCATCACAAATTGGTTGCTGGAGTAACGTTGAGAGTGTAGTACTTACAACATGCAACAAAAAACTCGTATGTTGAAAACAAAACAAATTTAGAAAATATATGCATGAACGGGACATTAAAATTCAGAAATGTATATGGAAGAATAAGACATCCCGGAATTTTCCTTTGTGAAACAGTCCTTAGGCACTGTTGTCTCAGGCGATCGTCATTTATCATATTTTGAAGTGCAAATTTAAAACCTATACTCTCGATTGTGACACGAGAATTTTCTTATATTTTCTAATTTTGTGGTCAAAATATCTTGCAATAATCAGTTTCCTTATTTCAGAAAATACATCACTGCAAGTGTGTGGGAAAATGTGACTGAATATGTTGGTCTTAACAACATTATCCAACAGTGGCATAACAGCTTTACTTGTTTGCCATTCCGCCACTGTTTCAGGCACAAGCGGATCTCCATCGTACTCTCCGTACCCGACGACTGCTCACAAAACGAAACCTGTCTTGTGTTATTTGCATGAAATTGAGCAATTATCAATCCACTTTTTATGTGTGGTGTTATATCAGTAAGCAAGCATCAATCAATTTTGATGGAAAGTGCATTCACCCACTCTAATACATTTCGGATGCAATATATTTGTAAACGTGACTCGTTAATTTTACAATATCCAAATTCTGCTTCCGCTGCTACAACATTTATGGAATACATCAATCTATAAACTGAAATTCGTCGTTTGCAGAATAATTCTTACTTCCGTAGTAGCCACCTGAATTCAAGGGAAATATTACAAATTCAAACTGAGAAAAGGAATTTTGTTTTTTGGCTAGCAATGCTTACCGAAAAGTGAAGTATCATCCAAAAATGCTATAAAAAATGAAACAGATAAGATTAAATAACGAAGCAATGGAAGCACGTCTGACTGACGTGCTTACAGTAGAAAATTGAATTTTAAATCAATGCATTTAGTATTTGATCTATCAAGCCATTCCTTTATTCAAAGGTTTAATGTCTGAATTTGATGAAAGCTGGCTCATATTTTAGCACTGTTGATGGTATGATTTATTAACAAATGTTGGAAATTGAAGCAACGTCTGCTCGGTTACATCGTTCACTAGATTCAAGATTTATGGTGAAAAAATCAAATAGCTCTATCATATCACATTAAATACGTATGAGTTAAATAAATTGTGCTTTTATGACTGCGTCATTGTGTTTTTTAGAAAAAGCAACAGTAATTCTTATTTTGACATGAAGTAGGTAGATTCTGACCGATTATAAAACTTCGGGTAAAGTTGTATTTCATGATTTGTGTGTGTGAAATGTAGGCGCTAAGGCTTTTCAGCACACTGTGTCCAACACAGAAACCTTCGTTTGAAATCATTTCATTTGACTAGGAAACAATTTCGGGCGGTAATCTGAAATGTGTTAGTTGTAGGGACAGTTTGTGAATACGAGTCCAAAGGTTAAAATCAATTTAAAATTTATTAGTGGGCGCGACGCCGTATGGATTACTCGGTATGTCATGATAACGTCAGAACTAAAGCGCCTTCGCTCAAGAGTGCACAAATCAAGTCTAGTCAGCTGCTGATCAAAGGTTGGATTATACAAACCAGTAACCATTTTTAGTTTCATAAACCAATGTACATCACAGTCACCTAGAAGCAAATGGAAATATCGTAACGATAATAACACTTTCTATACCAGACAAAAAGTTTAGACCGAATATTTGATGATAAATCTGCTTTTGAATAACTGCTTATGCTCTGCGCGTGACACGTTGATACGTTAATTCACGTGATGTCAATATGCTGTTGAAAGACAAATCTCTACAATTTTTGAATATGTAGTCTATTCCTAGTAGATTACATTACATTCAACTACATGTGAAATAATGAATTTTACAAAATAGCGAAATGTTAAGTATTTCGTTGCTTGGAATGAACGCTTATTGAAAATGAATGTCATCTCGTGGATGTAATCGAATATTAAACTCACTTATATTCATTTGGACATATGCCACTTTGAACATGATATCTAAAAATGTAAATCCAGATAAACGAACATGTTATTATCGCCGGTTACTTACCTATTGTTTAAAATGCATGCTCAATAAAAATAGATCAGCTAATATATTGACTTGTATTAATACGCTCGTTTGCCTGCATTTCCATCACACACACCTCACGGCCGGTTTCGTGCTGTTTGCACTCAATAGTTAGGGGTAGTAGGATCAGGATCTGCATGCTCTTGAAACAGATTGGCATGTAGGATATGCCATTCGTTTTATTTATGCTTCACATTTTATTTTTGCGTAAGAAATAGACACTAATATATAATATTAAAATAAAAAAATTTCAAGATCATTTTATTCACATATATACTTGCCGAAAAGTGTTACGACGACTATCGCGAAATTCATCTTTTTAGTTGTGAACATCTTAGATATGTTTGCTAACTGGCTTATATATGTGAATGTATTTCGAATAGCCAATTAAAATACAGCAAACACGTTAAACGTGTGGTATTATCATTATGACAAATGTTTAACTGCAAAATATAAACGTAATCAATTTCGAGTTTCGCTGCAGACGAGTCGAAGTGGCGCATGGTCTTATATAACCTATCACCTTTTACGCCTGTTTTGTTAAGTTAAACATACTGGGTACGAAAAACTTGGGATATTGATTTCATATTGGCTCATTCAGCATACATTCAAGAGGAGGTTGTTTCTGAACCTAATCTTACTGTCTCCACCTGATGACGGCAAACAGCCAGTACTCGGAAGTGGTGTATAAGTGAGGGGATGTCAGCACACACACT
>JACCGJ010004371.1:0-14870 GCA_013407085.1 Atriophallophorus winterbourni
CCGATGACGGCAAACAGCCAGAAACCGGTAGTGGAGTGTAATATCGGGGATGTGAGCAACACATTACTTTGATCATCCATAAGCGCCTTGAGTGCTTGACCGCGAATCACTATGTGATTCTGTGCTTGAAGATCGTGGTTCGTTGTACGAACCACATGCAACAGTGCCATTCAGGTATACACTTGTTTACCACTTATCCAATGTTTCAATTCTCACTGAACCTAATCTTACTGTCTCAACCTGATGACGGCAAACAGCCAGAAACCGGTAGTGGTGAATGTGAGCTCTCCGAAAACTGTTCATTATCAAACGTTTACTACAAGCGTGAAACAATATCGGCATTGGTTCTATTGGGTGCACATTGATTTAATCGATAAATTGCATTAAACTATACATTTGGTATCGATCTATCAAGAAAGTTAATTAGCTACGAATTTGGATTTCGATAACGAATACGACCAAAGAAATATAATACGACAACATAAATGCTCAAAATTACTGACCACTAGGAACTCGCTTGATTACTTTTGACTGTTTGATGAGTAAAGGTTGTGCATTTTTGAGCTATGCGAGTCAGAGCTAGAAATAGTTGATTCTAAACGGAGTTATAGCAAGTCACTTCCACAAAATTATCTGTGGTATAATATGAATAATTAACTCATAAAAGTATAAACCAATCTGTTATATTTTTAGAATTATCGCTCATCAGTCCAACTTCCATTTAACTTTACGTGATGTTGCAAGCGTAATATCTAACCCGGTATTTCCCTGAGATAAAATCATTAAATTGTGATATTTTAGAAAAATGTACTACTGACAAACGCGAGTAGTAAGTTAATATAAAATGAATCGCATTGAACCATAAAAAATTTCGGATTCAACATACCAGAGACCCATTGTTGTCGACCCAATCCATCACGTCCGGAAAGATTCACTTGACTTGAAGCACGGTATGGGCTCGCTAGAATGGGAATTTTTAAATGAAGAACGATCGATAATTGTTGATTGAAATTGTGGAATAGTATTTCGTCAAATATCAATGAAAAAATTGATATTGTACTAATAAATAGATTATTTTAATTCCCACCAAGATGTAAACAACGAGTTCTGCATATTTTTTGGATAAAATGTCATAACTTAAACTTTTAAGAGTGAGTTTGAACTGCATAGTTCGACCGACTGTACATCCTTCGTTTCTGTCGCAATACACAGATCTCAGAACTAAGAACTCAGCAGACTTTATGGTAGCTAAAGTAAACCGCTCAACAAAAACCTCAAAGAGGCGAGGTTGATGAATCAAAAATCATACAAATCTTCTGAGTGTTAGTAGGTACAGATACATAGCTTCTGGTTCGTCGCAGATTCATCGAACTTTGAAGTAAAAACCACAACAGATTTCAATCGTAAGATATCTTCGCGTAACACGTCCCATTTGAAATAAATTCTAACCGAGAATGCTCAAAGTCGTTGAGGTTTTGTCAGTTCGAGTAAGGTCTTTGGGGTTAAGTAAATGTTTGGCGGGATGATTTTCGGGATGTATAACTTTAAAGGACAACAAAATGTCACTGGCTCTTGAAAGTGCGACTAAGATGAGAACTCTTGTCAAGGATTTCCGCGTCATTTTCCAGGAACTGTGTGCAGGCTTGGAGTAAATATTGCACAACTGGGCGAACATATTGAAGGGAACGCCTGTGCCCCGACAACAGTTGTGATATTGGGCTAGATGTTCACCAGATGTCTGTGCCTGATACGCGCAACAACTAACACATTTCTCATCTCCTGCCATGCAATTTCGAATATTCTAAGGCATACTTGCAACAATTCTGTATTGATAAGGAAGAATCTCGAATACATAAACGGGTGTTCAGGTTAAAAAACAATTTTCCAGCAAGTAACAGTATTGCAGAAGTTAGAAGAACTTCATTATTGAAGGTTGTTTAGAAAACCATAAGATTTATCTGAAACCATAAAAGAAATACCTGGCCATTTGGGTGTGATTTTCCTGAAAGAAGTAGGTGAACCTGCTTTCTAAACAAAATGCCTTACTGCAGGACGTTTAGTAAATTAGCTTCACCCCCCCCGCAAGATTTATGACCAAGGATCGTGAATTCATATAAATGTCAACTCAACAGGCGATTACTACAGACATCTTTATCGCACACCTTGGCTCCGGGAAGATATTTTCCTTCTAGATTGCATATATCATCGAGCGTCTAAGATTGACACTGGTTTTGCAAAGACGCCATACGCCGAGCGACTCAGACGACTGAGACCTGAGGACTATTTTGCAACCGAGAATGCAAGGTGATCTTATCCATTTATATAGAGTCCTTATTACTGCTTCAAACCCGGGGATATTGTATTCCAACTTCTAGCAACCCCCGAGGTGATGTTTGCAAGTTGGAAATACCACATTCCAAAAGGAACTGGGGCAAGTAGTTTTATTCGGTGCGCGTGTCTTTTGTTTGGAATTCCCTACCTGCCAATGTATTGTGGAGCTCAAATCCCCATCCCTTACACACCACTACCGGTTTCTGACTGTTTGCCGTCATCAGGTGGATACAGTAAGATCAGGTTCAGTGAGCCTTGCCAATTTGGTAAACCCCAATCGATTAGCTTTACTCAAATCGAAATTGGACGACTATATTTTGAGTTTACCTTATTGTTCTCCAACCTATTAATACATTTCCCCAGTCATATGGAGAGATTCGTTTAATTCATTCATACACCTGTTGTACCCTGTAGTGATTGCAAAGTAAAGCGCTTTTTAACCATAAATTTGAAATCTAGAATCTTAGAAATTTACAATACGTTCAAAAAACGAGTTTGATAACTAGCATCCTTCAAAATCGCTTCTAAAATACGGAAATGATAAGATGTTTCGAGAAAGTTTGCATAATTTTCTCTGCCATATAAAGCAGGTGGAAAGTAAAAATTCTAATAATCAATAACAGATCAATATTTGCCACGTAAGATGCCTGAATTGCTTAAACTCGATTATATTGTACCTTTACATGCATAGCGATTTCAAAAACAATAACTATGTATATATAAAAGTTCATTTGAGAATTAAAAAAAACCATTTGCAAATCTTTTAATTTGAGCTCAACGCCGGCTAGTCGGATGCGCATACCGAAATATCAAATCACCTCGAATTATCGACCCATGCATTCCAAAATAAAATTCGATGCATGCAAAATTAGTCGCACCATACATCTCCGATTATGATTGGTTAATTCAATGTGTCACGTGAGCCATTGCACCAATAAAATTCAAGCATTGAAAAAATCGATTTTTGGTGATAACGCATGCTAAAGTACATTCCATTCAGACCCGAAGGAATGCATCCTTACCTCTGATTAAAAAGTGATCCCTGGTTTTCAAATATTGAATAAACAAAGTTGCTACCATAGTTTGAAGTATATAAGCAGATTAGAGTAGAACAGAATAGTAAAACAACTCTTCAAGCAAGAAAAGACATCGTCAAGATTATCCTATTATAACACCAGCAGCAAGCAACCAACCAATTGAGGACGATCGATCCATTCTGGTCCAATCAGATTGAACTGAAAAATGATTGGGTGAAAAACAGCCAATGAAAAGGTAACATTTTAAATTTTAAAGCGTCCAATGAGCAGCTTCCCGTAGCAAATAAACATTTTTACGTACCGGAATCCAGGTTTTGGGTATGTTGAAGTCGACTTTGTTTTAATGGCTGGGCCATAAGGATAGGTCCTATACAAGAAATAACACACATATATATCATGAATATTATCAGCGAAAAAAAGTGTACACTGCAAATTGTACGAAACCATTTCAATTCTACCGCCTGAATTTAAAAACGAGCCGAATATGAGCCCTCTGAAGTGAAAAAATCACAAGCGTGATCTAAGACATGTATCGAACCGTCAGAGACTGCATGTCGGTTAAGATATTGCACGGTTATTCATGACGTGAATGCATAGCAGTGAAAGTCGCACAGAAACTGTTCGGATGATATAGCTCTACTCGTTCACGAAGGTTGATTGAATGTCTGTTACACTCGATGAGTAAGCGCATCATCCCAGTTTATTTGAGGTTATTTTCCGAAAGATATCATAGGTTTTCAAGCCACATAATTCAATTAAATTAAATCACATGAGCCCCGACTCATGTAGACTGGGTTTAAAACCCATGACCATGAATAAAAAAGTTATTTGCATGCACCTTCATCACACACACACACACCACGACCGGTTTCGTGCTGTTTGCACCTATCAGATAAGGACAATAGGATCATGTTCTGCATGCATTTGAAACAGTGGAAGAATGGTAAACAAGTTGTGCTTGTATGCCACTGTTGGGTAAGGTTGGAACGACCAACCTGTTCAATCACATGAGCCCCACTCATGTAGACCTTACCCAACAGTGCAATACAAGCGCAACTTGAGTGCCATTCTTCTACCGTTTTAAGCGCATGCGGATCTTGATCCTACTGTCCATACCTGATGAGTGCAATTAGCAGGAAACCGGTCGTGGGGTGTATGTATCATGGAGATGCATGCAAATGAGCTTTTTTATTCAATTCAATTCAATTTCAATGATCTGGAAGCATCTAGCTTTACAAGAAACACAGAATAATATGGGAACCATGAATAACGTAACAATTAAAATGGGATTCAATCGTTTACGGAGCAGTTCAATAATCCAAACGGCAGAAATTGTATTGGTTTTGCACAGTGGAGTGACATGTGTATATCCTTGGTTTCAGGTTTTATGTTTTTCGTCAAAGCAAGGTTCAAGGGTCAAGACGGCATCTGTTTTGATTTGGGGAGTTCACAACATAATCGAGTAGATTGTTCAACGCACGACAAAAAATGTCGTCTACAGTTGAGTCATGAGTCACGGCCAAACAGAGTCTATGTGCGAACCCTTGTCTTATGCATTCTTCCCCGTCTTCTAAGATTTCATTTTATCATGCTTACGTGTTATTTAAGTATTCGTCAGTCGTTACAGATGTAAATCGGTCTACGATAATGGTGTCTATTGCCGATAATGACTCAGATGTTGAGATTGCTTAGCGAGTGATGGTATACACACGGTTTGAATGCAATTACGAAGTTCTAGTTCTAGTTCATCGCAAGCCCATCTCAGTAAGCTAATGATTTCATAGATCTAGATGACTAGAAACATAGTTAAACCCGAGGTAGGTCTCAAAACAATGGCAACTCACTTTCCAACGCACTCGCAGGCCGTCGTTCACGCATGGAACCATCTGCGATCGAAAAAAATCAATGAAAATTTAACTTTCAAAAGAATCAAATCAATTCAACGTTGAAGCACTCACACTTTCTAATTGTTTGTTGTTTCACACGATGCTCTGTCGTATCTTCTCCTTCGATGGTTTCATTCGTTTCCACGACAACCACGTTTTGATTCAAGTCCGCGAAGGATTGTGACCTTGACGTGACCCTGACCGATTTTCCTGTGTTGGGATCTATCTTTGTGGTGACATTTTCAACCGGAGGTCCTATCGGGGAGAGCACTTCCCCACTTTGTTGATCTTTTCTTACGGCGCGTGCGATGCTGTACCGCTGTTGCGGGGCGGGTGGGAGAGAGGTGAGGCGTTGCTCTGGAGGTGATTGATACACCATTGGTGTGGTTTCCACAGGAATCTTGGGTACGGGGGTAGTGGGGGTACTTCGAGCTATCCCAACGGGGGCGGGCTCGGTACGCCATGCAGGGCGCACGTAGTCTCTTTCTACTGCCATGTTGCTTGATAGCTGTTCCGCTGTTCGTCGTTGATAGACCGAGGAATGTTGCCATGAATACGGGGAGGAGGTGGAAGTACTGTCGACGTGATCTGCTTGATGTGTGTACGGATGCGCGCGTACATTAGCAGAACGTGTCGGCCGCAACCGACGGATACTTTGGTAGTATTCAATAGGTCTGGCGGCGTCACCGCGATAGGCAGAAGCGGTTGAGGGAACGCGCATTGAATCCCGGTCATATTCTGCAGGACACAATGACAATATTGTAAGTTCAAGGTTGCCAATTTTCTGGACAGTTAGAGTTATAGGTGATAAGAAGCCGTTGTTAGCAGCACACCGGGTTGCGAGAACATTCACCACTTACCGCGAACAATTTCAATCATGGCCCCGGTGCTATTCCGCGTAGTTTTCGAAATGTGAACAGGTGCTGGCCAATGAAATGGGAGCTTCGTCATCAATGAAAATATAGGGAACTGGTGCGAAACAACGGTCTTGTTTGGCGCCAAAATTAAATATAATTGAGTTTTTCATGTATTGAAAAGTTTCAGGTTGGTTTATAGTTGGGAGTGAATCATACTGTTATAATGGCTGAGTCGTCGTTGCGTTCTATCGATCTATGTGTTGTTCTAACCCAACAGACAGGAAATCAGAACGAGACCAGAATGGAACGTTGATCGGGAGTCCAAGGTTCAAGCGCACAGACCGTGGACATGGTCTGTATTTATATGGTAACCACAGAGCGAACGTGTGGGGTACATCATGATCGTGGGAAGGTGCACGGTGGGGACGACGGATGTCGGTTGTCATGGGCGAGTCAGACAATTTGAATTTGAATTTAGTGCAGATGGTACGCCATGGCTTACCCAGCAACCACTTCTCTCCGTCTATCAGGCACTCGAGCTTGTTTTATTCGCCAGGAGGGTGTCCTCCTAACACATAATAAAGGGCACGATGATCGATCGATCGAGGTCACACAAAATCGATTCCGGGTCAAAGGTCGACTGCATCGTGGATTCCCCGAACATCAGCTAAGTAAATCCAACATTGACCACGTTACCTGTTTGCGGTCTAGATATCTACCCCGCCAGAAAGACACGCAATTCATTAAAGAACCCTTAGATGATCTGTAAAACTGCAGGAAACACCGGAAAGACGAAATACAACAAATACACCCCACAACGAAAATGGCAATAGTACGGTTTGAGCGACGACCTATCTGGATAGAGCATATCGGGGGGTGATCTGCAATTTTCCAAGGTCAGTCGAACAGGCCCAACATCGCAAACCTGACCTATCAAATGGATGTAAACCTCTTGAGGAGACGTCGATCTTTCCGTTGTAGTTAGAAATTTCACCTAAAAATGATCGATTTGGGTGTCATTCTTCGGCACAAAAGTGACCTAAGAATGTTCTCTTGCGTTCTCTGATTCTCGGGTTAATATACTATTTTGAGGGGTATGCTTCACCAACGCTTTTTTAACAAATACTTGTTTTTAGTTCGCGACACTGGTCGTTCGAAGGTTGTTTTGTAGATAAGCTCCCAATACCAAAAATGCTCTAATGGCGCGCGTCTCATATAGCCTCTGACAACCAAGTGCAGCTCCTGGCCTGCACGCGTGGTCCTGTGTGAACCAGTGGAACTGCTTTAACTGACAGAAGAAAAGGCGAAGGCGGTAGACTGGTGCCTCTAAAACAACTTGCTTCGGGTGGGTGAAGCTCGTAAGTCCATGAAAGCGGTCCACCTAAGGAAAGAAAAACCTTTATCTCAAACCTCCACAAATTTGTGGCTTCATCAAATCTAGTAAATGGTTTCTGGAGTCAATCTTGTGAAAAAATCCGGAGCCGGAGTCCCGTCATACCAACTCCTGCGACGGTATCGTTGTCCAAACGTATCAACCTAGCTGTTCCATTTTGTTCTTGTGATGCAGTGGAGAGGGAACAATGGCTGAATTGGCAACAGCTAGTTCTCCATATTGAACTGCCCTGGCGTACATCTTAACGCACCAATGGAGAGAACACTCTATTCCCCACCAGTTAAATGCTATGGCTTGACTGGCGTGGAACTCAGCTCCCGAGGCTGCTTCCGACGGTGGGAGAGATTTTCAGGTCTAATTAAATAGCTACCGCCCGCCTCAAGCAAGGCAGTCCCACAGTCACTAAGGTGCCGTCTCGCTACGGTCTGCTATCCTCAATGGGTGCATCGGGATTAGGAATCAACCGAAAGCAGGCTATATCTTTCCACACTAGCGATGAAACAATCATACGATTGTGATGAACATCCATGTTCTTTGTCGACCGAAGGAGGCCAACAACATCACTGGCCACGCGACTAGAGTAATAGACCTGTCGTGAATAAACCCGTTTATCAAGCGGCAACACGCAATAGGCTAAGGTGTATGAGGTCGGAACGGTAGCGAAGACTATCGCGAACCGGTAATAATTCGGTTCAAGAATCAAGATTTTATGGTGAAGGATTGCGTGAAAATAGACATTATTCGCCGCTATCGAATGATACGCAATTCGTTATAGTCTGCCAAACGAACACAGCGTGGTGATGACTCCAGATGAACGGGGAGTTAGCACCAAATCGAATGACAACTCAAACCAAAGTCACAACCGGTACAGACGTGTTGAGCGTAGTGTTGTGGTACCGTCATTCGCTTATGCTTTAACGAGCGCGCGTGGAAGTTTTGATCAATTGGCTTTCGCTTGAGTTGTGGGGATTCGTGGAAGGTTAGGATGGATCGGAATGTGATCCACAAGTGCGTGTAAAACTAGGAGAGAGGGTCGTGTGTTCTCAAAACTTGTGTAAATAACGTCATAAACGATTGACTTCGCGTAATACTCCTGCTCGCGTCTAAACGACGGGTTTATCGATTAGATATGAGGTCAGTGGTTCCAAAGGTTTTCATAGCCGGGAGTGGCAGTGAGGAAACGCTCCCACTGTCTATAAAATTGTCCCAAACGCGTCTCAAATAGCCTCTGACAACCAAGTCCAGCTTCTGGCTTGAACGAGTGGCTACCCGAGCCCGGCGGAACTGCTTCTACCAACAGGAGAAGGGGCGACTGGCTGAAGCCTGAAAACCAGTTTGCTTCGAACAGATGGAACTCGTTAGCCTTTTATCTAAGAGAAAGAAAACCCTGATTTTAAACCTCCGCTGCCTTGCAGGATACCCGATCGCAGGAAAGGCTTCTGGAGAAAAGTCTGAGGAAATATCTGGAGCAGAGTCTCGTAGACGGTTAGTTGGTGCACACCACCTCTTTCGGGCAACTCCTTGCTGCCTTGCAGGTTGTACTTGGTTGTGCAAAGGCTAGAGAAGATGACTCGAACAAACGCCGAGTGGTGCTGGGAACGCCGCTTTGTACCCGAATTCGCATTGAATCCGACTCATCCTCCAGGGTGAGATAGTCGCACAAAGTAAAGTAAAAGTATGAGGGTAGTCGGTCGTCTTGTGTACGTCGTCGTCTGATATATACACAATGTGAAACAAATATGGCACCGTTCAACAAAACAATTGAGTGCACAATCCAAAAGAACAGTGTCTGACAGCCAGCCCCTTTTCAAGTAGCTATCAGCTCGGTAAAGTAACCGTTCAGGTTTCATACACAAGACCGGTCTGAAACATCGTTTAATGGCGTTTGACCTCAAAGTTGCACACGTGGTGTTGCCGCCGAACGTGAGCAATCCTCAGCAAAATATGTTGGTCTGACATCTTCAGCCTCTTATCATCTTCTGCGCGGGCTATCTGACATTCAGTACCGCAAAGTAATACTGTCTTACCCAACGTGGAAACTGAAGCATAAATCAAGTCTTGTTCAGAGGCACTTATGTCTGATAAATTCCAGTCTGGACTTAGCGATTCTGGACGTGATTTTTCTCTCTTTCCCACCCCTAGTAATCACCAAGTTTTCAAGTTAGTTGAACTGTTGAACATGCTCGATAACAGTATCATTCATAGCCAAACATGACAGTTACCCCGTCATGAAGGAGCACTTTGCACCTATTCGGTAATTCAGATAATCAGTGAATCTCCGAAACTAAATGCCCGGGTACATCATCATCATCATCGAAGACAGCATTACACCGGTAGCACGTACCGAATGCTTAACTGCCATACAACAATGGGAAAGTAAAATCCTAAAAGATGGGGAAGGGTGGGACTTAAATAGCTACGGATTCTATTGAAGAGTAAGCACAAACAAACTGGGAAGAGGTGCCTACACCTCGAATGGAACATGCATTCAAACAAGTTTGGTGAACGAGTAGAGCGACATCAGCATGGCAGCTTCGTTGCGGCTTTCACTGTCATGCATCATAATAAGCTTTTCTCGTCACTCCGCTTGACAACATACACGGTTAAGCAAACATTCCAATCGTTTAAGACTGAGTTCACAGTGTCAGTCAGACAAATTTATCTCTCAGAATAGACCAATTTAATGTTTTTGCGACCAAAAACACATTATCTTTCACCTTGCGACATTTTATCAATTCGATAAACAAACGTTCCGTTCAAAGTGAAACCGTCTGGCAATATTTCAAACTTGGAATCGATAAAATTACATTTAAAAGTCATTTCATTTGTTTAAAAAAAGAATGCGAAATATCAATTGCTTTTAGTCTAATAATAGCAAACTATAAAGTACTAATCATATGAGACATTTTTATGGACAATATCGATTTAAATATTCATCGATTTAGAAATTAAAATTTTTAGCGATCGATAAAACCGTTGCAAATCAATTCAGTTCTTACATGGTGCAATATGATGCGCAGTCCTTGTCACCTCTCCTAACGGTGTGACTATATAGCATCGTGTAGTGTCGTGTATTGGTTGGCTGGCTGGCTGGCTGGAATGATGGATAAGCACAAAATACCTCACTCTAATTTGGCAGCGCATCTGTAATCGCTGAATATGGAATTTTTGACACGCAGTATTGTATTGTGAGTCACGTGATGATGGAGTAATGTGACACACAGGTAAAACGAGGAAAGACCACACTGCATGGTGAAGCGGTCGAAATTGTTAAAGCTGATCGGCTTGCGATCAATACATTGGATGGGGCAGAGATCTTTGATTTTTTGTGTTTAACAAAACATTGTTTAATCTTAACCCCATTAGTTCGGCACTATTACAGATGTGGGCCACCGTATCAACCGTCCTTGACTGTGCTCACTTTTGGCTGGCCATGCCTACGTGCGTGTCCGGTCACTTAATCGTCAGACAATTAACCACCAGACATTTGATCCCCAAACATTCAACCCCCAAGTCACTTCATTCCCAGTCACTTAATCTTCAGTCACTTAATCCCCAGTTTGATAACTACTGATTTAAGAACGTCAATTTTCCGTAGTTGAGTATCGCTGAATTGCTCGAGATGTCATACCATGCAACGAAAAATATGTGAACTAGGGATGAAAGCAGCAAATGAGGCAGACGATGATTTACGCCTCATGATTGTGCCGTTGAATGATGCCAATATCCCACCATGTGAACATTTCTTAACGGTTTGCGAAAGGATTGCCGACAGCATACGGCCTCAGTTGTTCAAGCAAGTGCTGGGGTTCATATCAAACAGAAGAAGAAGAAGTATGCCGAGATATGCGGATTCTTCAAAAGTTATCAAACTGACTGACTGAGGATTAAATGACTGAGGATGAAGTGACTTGAGGGTTAAGTGTCTAGGGATTAAGTGTCTGACGATTAATGAGTCAGTAAATTGTCTACGCGACTTGACCCATTCTAGGTTTACCGTAGGATGCTCAGCAGTAAGGTCAAATCAGAGGGGGTGGATGGAATACGATTTAGTCAGTTTCCGTCTCTTGACTATCACACCATTGGTCTGACGAAGACTGTGTCAAAAGTGAAACGTTACACTAAAACTGCTCTAACCAATTGCATAGAAAATTTCATTTCAACCCGAAATACAGGCACGATTCTATATTCATGTTCGATGTTGCGAAGCGTCAATATATTGTGATGTTCACTCCAGTGCACTTAAGAAGTGATTTGTATTCAGGAAGGGCGAAATGGATCTCAACGTGTCTCTATCTCCGAACATTCGAAAAGCGATCGATATTGGTTTGAATCGATAATTACCCTGTTATGATTACCATTCAACATCGTTTAGTTAACATAATTGATCCGTCGTAATAGCAACGTTATTAATAATAATAAATGATTAAAAAGAATTTCTAAAGAATGGCTTACAAGTATAACGTTGTTTACAACTTTTCCACTGTTTTAAAGATTATGGAACCCAATCTTACTGTCTCCACATGATGATGACAAACAGCCAGAAACCGGTAGTGGAGTGTAATTTCGGTGGATGTGAGCAACACATTACTTTAGTCATCCATAAGCGCCTTGAGTGCTTGACCACGAATCACTTTGTGATTCTTTGTTTGAACATCGTGGTTCGTTGTTCGAACCCTATGCAACATTGGCATTCAAATATAACCTTGTTTACCACTTATCCACTGTTTCAAGGCTCAGTGAACCTAATCTTACTGTCTCCAACTGATGACGGCAAACAGATAAAAACCGGTAGTGGTGTGTAAGGGATGGGGAGGTGAGCATCACAATATATTGGTGTTTTATACGCGCCTCGAGCGCTTGACCACGATAAACTTTTGGCGATAACTGGTGTTAGAACATTATGTTCGTTGTACGAACTCACTAAAACAATGGCATTCTGGTATAACTTTGGTAACCACTTTTCCACTGTTACAATGCTCATTGAAGCTAATCTTACTGTCTACACCTGTAGACGGCAAACAGCCAGAAACCGGTGGTGGTGTGCAAGGGCAGGGAATATAAGCACTGCTAAGACTGGCTATTTTCGAGAATAATTATTTTTTAAAACATTTACTAACAATATTGAAGATAATCTGTAGTTTTCGTGAAAGAAGTTGATGTCGCAAATCGTGATTTCTAGCAAACCTTGATCCTGGGAACAATACGAAATTATATCGATTTTTGCGAAATATTGATTTTTGCAATACAATTAAATTACAATTAAAGTGCCGGTTTTTATATTAGCGTGATATGTGACAAATGTCCCACGAAAAACCAGCGGTAATCCTGATAGATTGAGAACAAAAACTCAAAAATTTCCGTATCTGCGAGAAACAATGCATCAGAGACCTAGGAATTTAAGGGTGTTTAAAAATCTGGACGTAAACCTTAAAACCAAATGGTCATCAAAGCAAAGGTCTAAATTGACATTTGCAAGATGTCTCTGTCTTATAGGTACTACAAGGCCCTGGTGTACAGCACTTTAATACCGCACAGCTAACACCGTGCTATAATGATTAGTCACCGGTAGTGAGATGGAGTCCCACTGCCTGGCTCATATCTGTTCAGTCCTGGGAAACTTGACCCTATCTTAACACACTTGCAGTTTTTGAGCGCGCGGCACGTTGCCTGGATCATGCTAGTGGAGTTTATACATACAATACATACATACAACGGGGCGATATCGATATCTATCTTCCCAATCGTGACCTTGATTGCTATTGATTCGGCTCACCGTACACGCGTAATCAGCTTTGGTGAAAAATCGATAATAATCAGCTGATTGTAGGCGATGAAAAAAGTTGGGGGTCAATGGCCAGGAAATAAACCATTTTTTTTGCAGTCGACCTATTCAGACTTCAACAACCAGTACCAGGTTAATAAAGCTTATTTACATGCATCCGCCATCACCACACACACACACACACCACGACCGGTTTCGTGCTGTTTGTACTCATCAGTAGGGACAGAGGATCTGGATCCGCAGGTTATTCACATGTACGAGAGAATTTTGATCTCATTTTATGCGTCGCGAACAGCTGTTTCAGGTCAACTTCACTTTTGGAACCACTTGATATCAACGCAAATATACGGGCTAATTGAAGATTATTTTGAAAGATTTGAAATTTGGTGGTTGACTTTCGCACGCTTTAAGGACAAATCATTTTTTTTTTGAATTCCGTTGGGAAGGCCCTGCGTTCTGTGGTTGATAAGAACTTGACGTATAATCCACTGTTTCAAGGCTCACTGACCTGATCTTACTGTCCCTCCACCTGCCGATGGCCACATTCTGAAACCGTAGTGGTGTGTAAGGGATGGGAGGTAGCAACCACTGTACTTTGACGTCTACTAATTTCTCCTATTTCTGTTCCATGTATTTATGAAAGCACAAGCATGGTCCAGGCAAAGTGCCGCACAGTCAGGGACTGTACGTGGGCCGAGATACTGTCAGATTTCCCAGACCTAGACGGATATGAGAAACAAAATAGAGATAGAGATGCTCGTGAGACGCCAGCCTGTTTCAGCATGCAGCTCACTACCGGTGGTCAATCAATTTAGCACGGTTAGCCGCACAGCACAGAAGTACTGTACGATTGCACATTCGTGCCAATTCCATAGAAAACATTGAAGCAGCGTATTTCTGGAGCACGTATTGCTGTTGTCAGTGATAATGGCAGTCATTTTGTTGCTGCATTTGTTACACAATGGCTACATTCTTTGGGTTGTCGACATTCATTCACTGCACTCAAACAGATTGGCTGAACATTTGTGAGTATGTTGACGCGAGAGATTACTTGTGTGCGTTCTCAAACTACGTTTAACGAACTTGATGCCGACGTAAGCCTATTCTTACTTGCAAACTTAGTAATGCGTCCTCATAAACTATTAGACTCACTCCAGCCAGTTTATGCACGGTTATGTTATGAAAGCACAAAGCCTGATCCCGACAAAGTGACGCGCAGTCATAAGACTGCTACGTGGGCTACGTAGTGTCACGTGCCCAGGGCCTAGACAGATTATGCAGGGATGGGGGAATAGAAATTGTTTGAGGACTTTTCAGTTGTTTCCGCCCGCCGCTCAACTACCTGTGGTCAAATCCCATTTAGCACGGTGTGTTAGTCCACACAGCACAGAAAGCGGCCAATGTCATGCAATCCAGACAATAGATCCGATCTGCTGGGGTCAGGATTATGTGATGTTCCCTTATTCTAGCATCTGACTTCCGACCATTTCTGGTATTGTGTTTGCAATACTCGGTAAGCATGGACTGGATGATGATGAATGTATCGGTTGTCATTTAGCCATTTCAAGATCACTGAGATGC
>JACCGJ010004375.1:0-10784 GCA_013407085.1 Atriophallophorus winterbourni
GTGGTTCAAACGTAGGTAAACGTTGTGTAAGAGATGTCTTCGTAGTAAACACCGTTGTGCAACCGGTAATATGCAGACATTCTTTAAAAGTTCGACCTATACCCTCGAACCACTGAAACGAACATTCATGCAGAATGGAACAGAGAGCACAAGGGAAAATACACAATCCCGATTGTACGATTGGTGATAATCGAATGATTGTAATAAAAATAGTTCTAATGGGGTTGTAAATACAATTTTGCTTACAAATATAACTCAAACATATCACATACACACATGAAAAAAACAAAATGTGAGACGTGAAGTGAGACAGTCGAAAAATAAGAATTAATTTAGTGTTTGTAACTGACGGTGAGTATTATCTATAGCCGTCATCTAACGCAGTCTGTGTTTTAATGTTCCGTCCTGTCATATCATGGCGATATTAGCTGACGTTATACCCTGCAACTTAAGTGAACAAGTGAACCATTATCGGACCACTGGTGCTCAAAAGAACAGCAGTCATCTATGGTTTTCTCTCCATAAGATTCCGGGTCAAATTGTTTGACGTTTATAGATAACTGTTTTACCTCTGATTCGTTTGCAGAAACTGTGCGCGCATATTTAGTAGCCAATGTGGCCCCAGGTGAATCTGTATAAAACAGAAATTGAACACTTTCTTGCTGTTTAAAAAATTACCCAACTAATTACTCCAATTACTCTACGTGGCTTGTTTGAAAAACAACGTAAATTGCAACAGTTTTTCTATTATATACATGAAATACTTATCAATTTTTTCCGTCTCTTTTCTTGAAGCGATTCGGTGGCTTTTTGGAGGGTCAAAATTTAAACTTGAGTGATCTCTCATGATACATCTTTACATAGCTAGCAGTGTAGAAACTATGAATTATTACAATAAATTATTTATGTATTGTTGCAAGCTGGTCACGCGTTGAAGCTTTGAGCTTAAGGCCTGTTGGTTTCAAGGTCTGTCTAGAATGGTTGATATAAATCAATGATTTGTTCTGGCTGAACGAAATTAAGCGCCCAAGTCTACAGCAAAAATTGTGAATTATGGAGAAATATTTGTTTAATTTTCTTTATTAATCCTACTGTCGATTCGATGAAAGCGTAGGTTAACTTGCAAAATAGAAACTTTGAAAATAGTGAATGTTTGGTATGAATACAATCAGATGGAGGTTGAATAAATGTAGATTATCGCAACTGGAGTAAATTGTACATGGCACAGGATACACTAGGACATCTGCATCACCGGTAAATCATTGACCGAATTAAATTGAACAATGAATCTGTGTTATATGCCGAGCGAATCAAGGCATAAAAAAGGTCAGGAACTATTTCCACTTTTCACAATCTCTCTCATATATAATGACATATTGAATACAACAAAGCCTGTAATAAGTATCATGATTTTATAGATCGACTTGTTCTTTATATCATCATACGTCTTTTCGAAATGTGATTCAAAGTTAAGCTTTTTGAAATTCTGAGTTAACGACATCTAAAACGAAACGCACAATTGTAACATAATCCACACCAGGAATAAAGAAGTCTGACATTTTTAGTAAAAGTGACGATTAAATTGTTTTATGAGAAATTAAGTTGTTGTCGTGACACATGAAAAGTTGATTGACTCAATTATTAAATAATATTTTTTGATTTATTTAGCAAACCATAATGGATTTATCTGCGATCCCGGGTGACGACCCAGATCACACGGATAGTTATTCGCACGTAAGTTAACTGTCAATTATGACAAGTAGAAATTAGTTGATCAAAGTAAATCGTCCAACAATATCTAAATAAGACTAATCTATATCGAACGTTACTTACGAACCATTGTCACGTGATTTTAATAATATGGTTCAATTTGTGGTACATGACCTTTATCAAGTGCAACCGTAGCATTTTTATTGGCAACGAACTAATAGTTTGTGAATAATGGCATTCAGTGAATAAATTTCGATGTTCTGACGATGATCATAGGTCGTATTTTCCAAAGATCCGTTCTATGGTGAGTTGAAGACCTCCATTTGAGAGACTACACTGCCAGTAATTACACGGTTTCCAAAGTGACCAATGTAAACTCTTGTCATTAAATCTACGAGTGCACAAGAACTGCAAATTTTGAAGGCACTGTGTACAGCGTTGTCTGCAAGTCGGAGAAGAGCCGATACTACCCTCAACTGCTAGTAGTAGATCACGCCGTCAGCATGCAACTCACATCGTTCCTCCATTTATTGCCGATCACTGTGAGTGTTGCGGAAGAGATTGTTCCCCGAATCAGGCTGATCAGTGATTCGAAAAGACGATGATAATCTCTGATAAACACTCACACGATGGGCAATACATGGACAAACGATGTCAGTTGCATGCTGACGGCGGGATCTACTGGTAGCAGCTGAGCATCGGCTCTTCGACCATTTTCTATCGTCAGAAAAATCGAAATGTATTCACTGAATGCCATTATTCACAAACTATTAGTTCCTTATTGTGCTATGCCGGTTGCACTGGATCATGATTATGTACCACAAATTGAACCATATTATTAAAATCACGTGACAATGGTTCGTAAATAACGTTCGATATAGATTAGTCTCATTTAGAAATTGTTGGACGATTTACTTTGATCAACTAATTTCTACTTGGTATAATCGACAGTTAACTTACGTGCGAATAACTATCCGTCTCTTCTGGATCGTCACCTGGCATCGCAGACAAATCCATTATGGTTTGCTAAATAAATCAATAAATATGATTTAATAATCGAGTCAATCAACTTTTCATTTGTCATGACCACAATGTAATAACTTATAAAACAATCTCATCGTCACTTCTATTAAAAATGCCAGCTTTTTCTATTCCCGGTGTGAATTATGTTACAATTGTGCGTTTCATTTTAGATGTCGTTAACTCAGAATTTCAAACAGCTTAACTTTGGATCACATTTCAAAAAGGCGTGTGATGATATAAAGAACGGGACAAGTCGATCTATAAAATCATGATACTTATTACAGGCTTTGTTTTATTCAATAATTCATTGAAAATGAGAGAGAAGATCTCACGCTCTAAAGTGTTTCCAATTTAATTATACTGGACAAATATCTACTTCATTGTTCAACTTTGTAGACAGTAGTCGCCTGAACGGGAAATATGCATGCATCTGTCATCATGTGTTTTGCGTTAATTAACAGTGAGAGAAGCAACTTCTCTCCTGACACTCAAATATGATGCTTTTACACCAAAACGCGCTTTTGCATCAATTGTCGAGATCTATCAAATGAGATCAACAACAGTACACATGAGCATTGCAGCGGAGGAGTCGCGGTTGCAGCAGAAAGAACTTGTTCTGTAGAGAAGTATTAGAAATCCTTTTTACATTAGTTAATCTGTGCATCTAATACATGATTCAAAATTCAAGAAGATTCAAGATTCAAGCATTTATGGTCACAAAATAGCACATAGCTTCACAATTACCCTATCATTGTAATGATAGCATGCAAATGCCCCGTTCAGGAGACTAATTTCTATAATGTTAAGCCATGAAGTAGATTTTGTTCTACTCTAGTTGGATTGGAATCACTTTAGAGCATGAGATCGTCACGGGCTTGCAATGCACATCTATCGTAAACATCGACACAGAACTCAAATGAGACTACGATAATAAAGCAACGTACGAATCACTAGTGACTACAAATTATCATCACAAATTTCTCCTTGGCGATCGATGTGGATGAGGCGCGGGCGGGTAAAATGTGAACTTCAAAAACCAACATATAAATTACCTCGTAAAGTAAAATAAAATAATTCGAATATGCCCGCCGTGATCTCAAACTTACTCGATTCCGTTGAGCGTAATAGGGGTGTTCGACTGAAAATGTATCTTTGGTTCCAGTGATTAAAGACAGTAAAATTTTAAACATAAGATGGAATTATTTAACAGTCTCTGGCATTCGGTTGTGATTGACTTCATGTTAATATTCGGATCTTGGTCGAGTCGCGACAGTAGTCTTGTGCGAATCTCTTGATCCTTCTCTGACTGCGAACCACAAATATCAGCAATCGAAATTGGTCTTCAGTCATATCTTTGAACTTGAACTGTTCACACGCTCTATTAACTTTTCCTGCATAAGTCACGAAATCATCGCAATCCTCTTTGGAAAATTTCATCCAATTATATCGTCTTTTAAACAGACAAGACTGTTGACAAAAGATTTTCTCTAGCAGTTGTACAATCGAATCAAAAGAGAATGCACTTGGAGATTTTGGCAAAATGAAGTTGATAAACTTCTCATGTTCCACCGTGCCCAGTGTTCTCAGCAGCAGTCTCGTTTTTGACCATCATCTGCGTTGTTGAGGTCGGATTGAAAAATATCTTTGAACCTCTTGAACCAAAATTCGAAGGTGAGACCGCTTTCTGTGTGGTAATTGAATTCGGGGATGCTGTTGATGATTGCTTCCACCACTGGATTTTGTACGTCAGTCTTCTTGTCTTCAGAAATGACACTCAGATTTTTCAAAAGTACCTGGATCAAACGGGCTTGAGCTGCTTGTGGTTGTGGTTGCTGAAGTATTGATTTCAATTCTTCTGCTGTGATTGCCATTTCGAATTGCAGGGTTCTATTCTCCCCGTCGCCAAGTTGTTATGTTTGTTAGTTTGCTACTGCAGGCCCAGCCGTGTGGTTCGAGAGAACACAACTGTTACTGAACTCGTCTATTCAACGAATGCAAAGAGTATCACAAGTGAGCAAATGTGTGAATATCACAGTGAATGAAAATCATAATTTGAACTCACCATCCATATTGATTGGTGATTAATCGATAGTTCGTTCGCTGTCTATACACCAGGGGGTGCCCTCCTAACAACATTCACATTTAATTTTCATTTTGCATCGTTAATTATTTTTTGTTTAGGTACATAAATGAGTCGTGAATTGAACAACATTGAATCAAAACACTTTGGTGTATCCTATTCACTTACGGATCCAACTGATTCGAAAACATATGACCACTACTCTATTGGCCGTAAAGATCTAGGGTTCTACTGATTTTGCTCTTTGAGTGAACAAAACACCTTAGTACAAAACATTGCTAACGATGAATACTGTCAAACTTTACTTTTACACAATCGTTTGTTCAGGAAAATAATTCCATAATATATTTAAATTTTTACAATCTTCATTCACTCGAACCAAAGATACAGTGTCAATCGAACACCCCTCTTACGCTCAACGGAATCGAGTCAGTTTGAGATTACGGTAGGAATATTCAAATTACTTTATTTTACTTTCCTCGCAAATTCGTAAGCTTGTTTTCACAGTTTACATTTGACCCGAACGCGCCTTATCCACGTCGCTCGCCGAGGAGAAATTCAATTTCAACGCTGGTACGAAATGATGATTTGTAGTCACTAGTGATTCGTGTGTTGCTTTATCATCATGGTCACATTTGAGTTCTAAATCGATGTCGACAATAGACGTGCATTACAAGCGCGTGACGATCTTTTGCTCTCAAGTGTTTTCAATCCAATTAGAGTGGACCCATATTTACTTAATGTTTCAACTTTATAGACAGTATTCGCCTGAACGGGGCATCTGCATGCTGTAATAATGTGATTTACTTTCATAAACCGAGAGCAGTAACTTTGTTGCCGTCGCTCAAATCTGATGCTTCTACACCACCATGCGCTTGTGATGTACATTTATAGTCGATATATATTATTATTCGCGATCTATGATCTATGATGATTTATGTTTAACCGAAGTATTTTCGTGAGGGAGTGCAATATGTTTCAGCGTTGTGCTGATCAAGTTGTTGCCAATTTACTAGCTTAAGCGATCCACGTAGATCCGCGTAGTCTATCTCTCTGAATTGTTTGGCGGACGCACAGACTCGTCTAGCACTGCAAACAAACTCTAAGGCTAGCACCAGATGATCACTACGACCGAGGGACGCAATGTAGTCAACACCCTCAACTGCTGTTTTCTCGGAAGTAAAGATTAGATCGAAAATGGATGGCAACTCTGATCCTCTTCTATGAGTAAAGTCAAACACATGATAAAGAAGTTGAATCATGTCGATCATCTCACGAAATTTGTGATCAAATGTGTGTAGAGGGTGATCGGATCTGGCAAAGAGATGAAGAAGATTGAAGTCCCTCATGAGTAGTAAATGCGAGCTTCGCTTCTCTCCGGCGTAATTAAGCGTTTGTAATAACCTGTTATCTTGAGAATCATTCGAGGCTGGGGGGCGATATATGATTCTGAGAATGCAATCGTCCTGTGACACATTCATGAGACTGCACCAGAGGGTATCTTCGAAATCATGTTCAAGAAGTAACGGATTCATCGTAAATAAAAAAACAATAACCTTACTTTCGTGTATTGCAGTACTCAAAGACGACTTCTTGATCGTGCCGACTATCTCGCACGTATCGTATAAATACCTGAAAACGATAAATTAGAAATAAAAACATAACTAGCGAAGTGCATCTAAGCGATATATGAACGTAGGAATGCCGAACTGTATATCGCCTAATTTTTATAAATCTGTAGCATTAGGATATTTGTGGCTTTAACAAACCAATTCGCTAGTTTGTCATTGCTCAATGAGTGAGCTACAGGCACAATATTTATAGAAGGTGATGTAATTCTCAATAAAATATTGCTTCTAATCATTTAAACAATATGCTAGAGATATAATTATTTCGGTAAATTCAGTCGAACATGATAAGATTCCGTCATACAACTTTCAGATGTTTGTCGAGCACCATGGATTCAATACTACTGCACAACATGAATATGTAAGTGCTCAATTGTTTCTTTGTTTGTTATTTTATTTTGTACTGTATTGTTCAGAATTGTGAGGGTTAATTAAGTGTGTACAAAAAGTTAACATTGAATTCGGGAATATTCAAGTATGCATTAGAGTTTACTCGAATATAAATTCCAGAATATCCGGGTGTACAATAATTCTGGCGGGATAAATTTTCAATAAAAATCATTGCTCTCCGTTGCTCAAGCGATTGAAATCAGCATTTGGTCACAGTGAGTTGTCAAATATTCCATAAAAATGTAAGACTATTGTCGGTAGATAATTAAGTCAATATGATAGATCGTTGCATGCTATTAACTTTTCGTCTCGTTCATGAATGAGTGAAACAGCGCTCAACGTCGGAAGTTAATTGTCTCAAGATTGTGTATGTGTACAATATACTCCTGAATACAACTATATTAGGAACTGTAAATCTAATTTTCCTTGTTAATCGAGTTCACTCAATTTGTGGGCCACATTTCGTCAATGAAACTTAATGCCAGATTAGAGAATCTTCATTCAAAGTAGTCGATTTGTAGGTTTCCGAAGCTCGTTAATCCCGCAGCAATAAATCTATTTTATACGAATAATAGCATCATAATTTTCTCGTATTTTCAATGTTTCCTACGATGAATGTTGACTAAATTTAATTACCTTGATTAAATTTTCCACTATAGTCGAAAGAAAAGGCATTAGGCTTTACGCGTTACCTTACTGTGCACATTACTTATGTTTAATATCGGCACTGGATTAAAATACGCAAGCGTATGCATGGATTAAAACAAATCCCAGTGGGACTTATTTCAGATAAGATTGGAATTGGGGGTACTAACAGATGTTTAACGCATGATAAACCCAGCTAGCGTTTGAGAGACCTAAAAAATGCCATACTGATTTATCTATTAAATGGAAGTGCCTTTTGAACACACGTGCTGAATCAACAAGTAACGTATACATCTCGATATTTGACACCCAATTAGATACTGGTGAAATCTGCAGCAATTAAAACGCTTCACCCCATGTTTAAACCTCGGTGAGATAGTTAACCCTTAATTTACCTGTTTACTTTTCTTTCCACATTTATCACGATGTTCAATTGAATCCAGTGCTTTACGAATTCAATTGACACTACAAATCCGATTGTGTACTTGATACATGATTCAAATATTGCCATACGGTTGTGAGATCACTTTCTGTAAAATCTGATACTATTAAGTGTGATACAGTTATGTCTATTTTACATTTCCAGGAATGTTTTCATCAGCAATCTTGTCTCGGAACACCATCACAATCAGAAAATTTGCAAATTACTGTAAGCCAAGGTGTGGTTGACGTTTATTGATTTTCAAAACCAAGCACTAATGAATATACCGTTAACTTGATTTTTAGACTTTAACAACTACCAATTCAACACCAAGGAAACCAGATTCCTCAGCTGAATAGTTCATTTATCTTTTTGCGGAAGGCTGAGGCCTATGTGACTATGTAGTCAACTTCGGTCCTTGTATCACACATTGATAATGTTGCTTTAGTATAATCCAGTCAAATAAGTTTAGACATAACAATTATTTAGCTTATCAGTACAACTAATTGTATATATATATATATATATATAGTATTTGTGTTTATAATGAGACATATCACTTAAGAAAATACGTTTGGGAATAATAGTGTCTTTACTTTGGATTCATGCAGCGTACTACAGAGTTCGACTACAAACCAAATCAAATGCTGAGGCGGTATTATGTATATGATGTAGTCTATACATTTTGTTGATATAATGGCAATTATGAGCAACGCAATGCTTTATGTTTTCGGTGACTGTTCCCTAACGCGATTTCTGGTGGTATCACTCATTGTATGCCGCACTTTTAGCACTGCAGTCATTTTACGTTAGGTTGAAAAATCATACAAAAACGAACTCTTACCTCTAATTTCCACAGATGTCAGCATAAGTGCATCAGCTGTAAGCTTTTCTGTTGAAACCATGTTTCGAATTGCGACATGGTTGCACATATTGGGACAAATGTGACTAATTATAAACCCCCACATTCCCGTATGTAAATTGTACATTGACGATAGTCGGATATATGAATGTGACAGATTTTTGTTGTTGGCCTCCGTCGGTCGATGTCGACCATGGAGGTACATCACATCGCATGAATTTCATGTTTTGCAACTTTTTGAATGACTAAACAGTCCGATTCGGGAGGAACAATCTCTCCCGCAGCGCTTGCAACGATAGTCAGAACTCTGTTGTATTGCATCTGTTGCACGTCGGCGGCGTGATCTGCGTTCAGCAGCCATGAGCTGTATTTGCTCCTTCCCGGCTTGCAGTCGACGCTTTACACAATGCCCTCCACAGTGAGCGGTCCAGGAGTCAAGTTCTTCCCAGCTTGCGGGGTCAATGTCAAGAGCTTTCATATCTCTTCTGCAAACATCTTTGTACAGCAAGTGCGGTCTGCCCAATGGTCGAATTCCTAATTGCAACTCACCGTAAAGTAGATCTTTCGAACTACGACCACTTTTCATTCTATAGACATAACCAAGGCACCGCAGGCAGCGCTGACGTAATAGGGTGAACATGCTCTGTAGACCAGCTTTTGAAAGCACTTCCCCACATTCCGTATGTAAATTGGACATTAAAGATCGTCAGATATATGAATGTGACAGATTAGTGTTTTGTTAAATATATGATTTATTTCATTCTAAAGATATTAGTTCAAATCTCCGTTCCTAGAAGATTACGTTTAATATTAAAATGACATGATATTCGTTTCGTAGTAGGCAATCCAGTATTCAAACTCTAAACGCTTCAGTGATATTGATAAATCGGTGAGATATAAGCTTACTAAAGATAGCTTTCATAGCTTATTCTTGGACGTATTTATAACATGCTACTTGTTCTTGGGCGAAGTTGGTGGATGCCAAATCTGGCTGTAGATCAAAATGATCGCCATGATCTTATGCAAAGCGTTTAGCAATAAAATTAGTCAGATTGGAGAGAAATGATCTCTCTCTTGTAGCCCGGTCGTTCGGTGACATATGCACACTGTCAGCGTGATCTAAGTTCAACAGCGGGAAGCATGACCTCTTTTTAAACTTGGACATTTTGCCAGCAAAGATTTATGTCAAGGACAGGTTCTTGTCAGCTCTCATAGCTCTCATGACTCTCGTGTAAACGTCTTTGCGGTGCCACTGCGGCCCACTCATGTATGGTCTTTTTTACTTATTCTGGTAAACATAACATAATGAAACAAATGACTAAAATTTGCTGACCTGACCACGAAACCGGTCCTGTGGTATGTGCGATGGAAATACATGTGAATGAGCATTTCGGTTCATGGTTATGGGATTAACTCAATTATACATATGTTTGAAGAGATAATTGAACAGGTTAATCGCACCAGCCTTACACAACAGTGCCATCTAAGCGCTACTTGTCGTTTTACATTCTTTTCGGATAATGTTCCAGGGCATTTTATGTACAAGCAATTCATCACTGCCCTAATTACGTTAAATCGCTTTCGAATTTTTTATTATTACTATAGTCATTTTGCGCGAACAGTGCTTTTCACATTTTCTAACGCTCGTCGATTATAAACACTATTTCCATATTCAAAATGCTGTTGCTCCAGTCAATCTGTAGTAGCACATAAGGCGAATTTTAATCATGAAGTATAAATGTACATTCATTATTCACGAATTTTATGGGAACCAACAATATTTTATGTTTTCAGTGCCTATGCTGAATATCCTTATACAATTTCCAAAATGAGTTTTAGGCTATTTCCTTTGAAAGGAATCAGAAAAAGCATATATTTTAGGTTGTAGTGCCTGATATTAACGTCGTGAAGTTCAATATCAATTCTACCGTTTCTATCACATTGGCTGAGATCATAAACACGACCAAAACATTTTATGTATACAATGGGATCAGGTATTCATATTTAATTTGGTGTAATGTTTTC